>VDFB02356904.1:0-29731 GCA_007258455.2 Sequoia sempervirens
AAACTATAGAGATTAGTTCTTCTAAGGTAGAACATTCAAACAAATATAGTTCCTCTTTAGAATCTGATGATGATGTCCCTCTTGGAACCCTCATTCAAACTAGGGCACAAAAGAAAGAGGTAGAAATGAGGAAGGGAAAAGCTAAAAAGCAATGGAAAAAAAAGAAGCGCCAAGCTCTAAGAAACAGAAGGCTAACATTGTTCTTTCTGCAGCCGAAGAAAAACATAAAACCCCTTTTAGAAAATCAAGACCAGTTGGGCCAGTCACTAGTGTGTCTCCTAAGAGAAGCCCTAGACCTTGAGGAACATCACAAGAGAACACAAAAGTCCCAATGGGGCAGGTGAATGTTGAGGAAAAAGACATTTTTGAGGAATAGGCAGACATAAGGTTGGCAGAGCTTGCTCCCATTGCAGAACAGGTTGAGAGTGAAGAGTATGAGAAGAATCAGGAGCTCCTGCAGCAAGAGCAAAAACAAGAGTTATTGTAGCAAGAGCAAGAACCCCTGCAGCTAAAATTGGGTGAACAGTCAGAACCCCTACAGCCAGAATTGGGTGAGCAATCATAATCCCTACAATCAGGGCAACATGAGCAAGAATTAGTGCCAGGAATTTTTTTGGTAGGAATACATAAGCGCTCTAATTTTTCAATGTACATGGTAGCCATGAACTTATGGAATGAGATGCAAAGGAGGGAAGAGGAATGGAAAAAGGAGAAACGTAGGCTAAAGGAGGAAATTAAAAAGAGGGATGAAGAGATTGAAGAGAAGAATACATAAATTGTTGCTTTAAAGGAAAAGATGGACAATGTAGCAGCCTTAGTACCTCAGCTGTTAGAATGTAGGACTCCTCCAAGGTTCTATGCTCTGTATTTGAAGGAGAGAAATATTTCTTTTAAATTAGCAAGGATCATTTTAGGTTTGAACCCTTCCATTGAGACTCCTCTTAAATTTTTCCAGGCTTATCAAATTGCTCCTCCTAAAATGAAAAATTTGTTGTGTGAATTATATTTGCATAATTATGTTGTCTCCCAAGATCATGATTGGAATCCATTGTTGTATGTTGGGGATCTCCAATTAAGGGCATTCATGTCCTGGATACATAAAGAAATTAGTTGGGGACAGTAGTTTAGGACTTATAGGAAAATAGAATCCAACACTCCCCTACCCATTAGGGCTAAATCTAGAAACCTAGGAGACATTTTTCAAGGAATGGCATAGATTTCTTTACCGACCAAGCTATAGCAGTAGGATCCTTCCTGTGAGAGAAGCAGTTTACAAAGAATATGAGAAGGTAGCAGAAACCATAGGGAAATTTGTAATGGGATATCTGGCACAAAGGTGGAACAGTCTGATTGATGAGCTAAAACAAGTTGAGCCTCACTCTTTGTAGAACTATGTTGCAGCATGTAAAAAATTTGATAGATATATACGGATTGGAAGGATGAAGGGACAATTTTGGATTTCATTAACTTTTTAGCCACCTATCCTATTATGGTCTATGTCGAATTTCAGGTATTATCAGTATGATATAGCTACAAAAAGGAAAAGATGGAACAGGTTGGACAACAAGCAAGGGTTCTATTGGGACCCTAATTCATACACTGCAAGAACTAATGTAGGACAACTGGCAGTTGTAGATTTCAGAGTGCTAACTAAGAAAAATAACAACCTTCCTCTACTGGAGGACCAACAAAACCTTAGATTGGGGGAGTGATGAGTCCAATTTATGGCTCAATTTTGATAGAGTTTATTATCCATTTGTTCTAGTTGTCATAGACCTTGATACTTGGATGCTAACATTTGTATTTTATTTCCTCAAAACTATAGGCATTGGGCATAAGCTTATTTTTGTAACCTTTAAATGCAGCGTACTATATGGACTATCTATATTGAATTTTGCAGCCTTGGATTAATGATTGTACTTTACAAGATGAACATAGACATACAATTGTTTGTAGTCATCATCTGGAATATAATTAGAACCTACAAAATTGAGGAAGATTTTGTTAGCTGGTCATTTTCCATAAAGGTCAACAAGGTGATCATTCAAAGATAAATGGATGGACATTCCTAGTTCAAATCGAAGATTGTAACTGCCTTGTAGATGGTCATAATAGTTTGTTGAGCGAATATAGGAGCTATTGTTATGCTAGATCTATATTAAAGGAATGAGAGTAGAAGCGGCCCAGATTCCATGCACAACCTCCTTTCCACTTTCTATGCTTTCCCTAAAGTGGTGTCCTCCTAATATGTTGGAGTTGACCGCCTTGCTAGGTAGTTAGTAGTTTTTCCTCCTATAAATAAGAATCAAATTCTCCTTCTTAGAAGGTTGATTAATCTAGTGTTGTACTCACATTCTTAATTTTTCAATAATACAATTATGCTGCTCTATTGTACTCATGCTTTCCAATGAATAAAATGAAGTTATAAGCTCATTGCATCTAATTTTACATTTGTCTTAAGGGATAGTCATCCAAGGGGTAGTGACATTTCCATCCTTTAGTTTAGTTATTTACTTTTGTAGCAAATTGGTTATAAATTTAGAGTACATACATTTCCACCTTAGCCCACTTCCAGATTCATTGTATGTGGCTATTTCTGCAACCATGGGATAAAGTAGTTTCTTGTCTGTTTGCCCAGATTTTCTTTTTTGTCATGCATTCCAGCTTAGTATAATTTTTGGTTGATGTTTAGCACTTATTTTCTTTTTTGTCATGCATTCCATCTTAGTATAGTTTTTGGTTGATGTTTAGCACTTATATTACTTCTTTCTAAGCAATTTACTTTCAACATTATTTCTTTCTTAGCTGTAGAATGAATATGGCTACTATGGATTCCTAGTGTACATACTATGCTGACCCATTTCAAGTCTACGTCCATAGGTTGACAAGTTAAATGCACCTTCTTGATGATTAAGATAGTTATTCAGATTAGATGTCCAATCTTTGAATCACAACTTTAAGGGCTTAGTTGTTAAATCATTGTAGGATTCCAACAAGTGCCTTCATCCAAACACCCAAAACACCCTTCATAAATTAAAAAACTCCCTACAAAAGACTAAGCTTCACCATATTTGGGAGAGTCATAACAGAATGGTCACACAACAACACCTTCACAACAAATATTATGGCAACATAATCTCCCAAAAGAAAGATTTGAATAAAACAAGGAACCCATAAAACAAAAACAAACCCCTTCAACAAAGAAATCTTCACAAACCAAGAGGACCAAACCACAAAAAATGGTCTCCCTTCCTCATCTAGTCTACTCCATAAAGTAGCAAAATCTATAGCCTTAACAACATACATAACTGAAAGCACCACTTTCTTCAGGCTACCCAACCCTATACCAGATGGAGGTTGCACAGGAAAAACACAAGAGATAAAAGAGAACCCAAACCAAGCCCAAGAGCAATAATCCTCCATCAAGTAGAATAGGAAAAGATCACAAGAAAGAGCCTTCAAAGTACGCATGATTTTAGCCACATCAAACAGAATAAAAAAATAAAAAAATAAAAACCACAGCAGTAGCTAGCACCAAGCCACCGCAACCCAGAAGCTCAAAATTAGCAACCTATCTAGCCACAAGTCACCTCCCACCAATGATCCATCTACCTCCTCTAAATCCTCTCCTTCACCACCAAATCATAGCCAACCAAAAGCAGCCCACAACCCATAGATCTTCACACAAAAAATAGAGGGCAAAGAGACACCTACCCCACAACAAAGAGGGCACCCAATAGTAAGTAGCAAAACTGTCACATCCCAACTAGACGACAACACCCTGCTTCACACTGCTTCGCAACACATCTAGCCAACTGGAAAATGACAGTAGCCAGCACAAAGCTGCCACAAACCAGAAGCTAAAAATCAGCAACCTACCCAGCCACAAGTTGACTCCCACCAGTGATCCATCCACCTCCTAAAAATCATCTCCTTCACCACCTACATCATCTCTAGATTTCAAAATTCCCTCTCCACTCCTCTTCCCGCTCCCTCTCCTCTCTATGATCAAATATTTACTTCAAGCATAACGTGTTTAAAGTATTTTATGATATTAAGGGTACGAGCCTTTGGTTTTTGGCTCTATAGGCAAGAAGCCCCACCATTTCACCAAAGGGTCTCCCCTTAACACCAAGGTCAAACAATATCAATTTTTAATGTGGTAGGGAAAGACCCTGTGAGGTTTGAGCTTTGGTTGTTGGCCCTATAGGCAAGAAGCCCCACCACTTCACCAAAGGGTCACCCCATTTAAAATATGATATTAATGGTACGAGCCTTTAGTTGTTGGCTCTACAGGAAAGAAGCCCCACCATTTCACCAAAGGGTCTCCCCTTAACACCAAGGTCAAACAATCTCCATTTGTTGACATGGTAGAGAATGACCCCATGAGGTTTTGAACCTTGGTTGTTGGCCCTACAAGCAAGAATCCCTTTTCATATGTTACACATAACATGCATAATTATAATTGAAATGTTTTCTTAGTTTTATATACTACCCACCAAAAGACAAAACTAGTCATCCTAGACCTAGAATGGCGCCAAGGACCAAATTTGAATTCTACATGCTATATCATAGGTTGATCTTATAAACCTTATATGATTTCCTATCATAGGTTCAAATTTTCTCCTTCCTTCTAACTTGGTATGTTTTGGGTCACAAACTTGATCCCTAACCTCTAATAGCTCCTTGCAATGCTTTGGGAAGAAACCATGATCCTCAACTTCAATAGCTCCTTGGAATGAGTTAAGAAATAACCTCGATCCTCGACCTTTGATAGCTCCTTGGTATGCATCCAAAATAAATCCTAATCCTAGACCTCCAATACATCCTTGACATGCATAAGGATGTAACCCCAACCCCCAACCTCTAGTAGCTCCTTGGCATGCATTAGGCAACAACCTTGATCCTTGACCTTCGACAAGTCATTGGTATGGGTCAAGTGGCATCTTTGAGCCTTGATGCTTGACAAATTTTTGATATGATTTAAGCGGCATGCTTGATCCCTATCTTCAACAAATCCCTAGTAGGTGTTAATAAGCAACTCCAGTTCCCAAACTTTGACATCTCCTTGGGTGAGAAACCTTTTATCTAGTTTTTGTAAAAGGGACATGACAAATCCTCCCTCTCCAATATTTTTTATCCTTAAGAAATGCAAGTTAGGATGCTCAAGAATCTTAAACCCTTCCCATGTGGCATCTTCAACTAGTAGGTTTTTCCACTTAATTATATACTCTGTGATGCACTTGTTCCTCAAATTTTTGACACAGATGTCCATCAATTCTTCTAGGATCATAATCAACTTACCCTCACTGTCTAAGGGTGGAAACTCCTTAGAGGGTGTAATGTATGGACCAAGGAATTTTTTCAAACAAGAAACATGAAAATTATTATGAATCTTGCTATTATATGGAAGCTCCAACTTGTAGGTCACTTCATCGATCTGCTTCACAATTTTGTATGTTCCATAATATCGAGGTTTGAGCTTTTCAAATCTTGTCTTCTTAATAGAATTCTATTTATATGGTTGCAATATCAAGAAAACCAAGGCTCCTAACTCAAAGGACCTCTCTATTATTTTTCAATCTACATAAGTATTTTTTTGATTTTATGCCTATTGTAAGTTATCCTATAGTGCCCTAATGTCTCTTGACTATGGTCCATCAAGTTACTTGTTGGGAATCTATTATCTAAAAGCAATAGAATACTGAAAGATAGTGCATCATAACCATATAGAGACATATAAGGTGTCTTCCCAATGAACATGTGGTGTGAAGTATTGTTTAAATATTTAACCATGTGCAACCACTTGATCCAAGTTGTTTGTTGGTATAAGACAGTTTCTTAAGTACCCTTTGATCCACTTATTCAATATTTTTGTTTGTCCATAAATTTGGGGATGGTAGCTAGTACTTGGGGTGAATTTTATACTTGTCAAGTGAAACAATTATTTTTTTAAAATAACTAATAAATGTGTTATCCATTTCACTAATAATATTCTCAAGCAAGCCATGTAATCTGAATATCTCCTTGAAGAATATGTTTGCTACTTTAGGTGCCTTGAAATTTGAATCTATAGTAATAAAATATGGAAAAATTTCAATTTATCAGCCATAATATAAATTTAGTCTCTAACTTTTACTTTTGGTAAACCTCTGATGAATTATATGGATAATCTCTCCTAATTTTTCTCAAGAATTTGTAGTGGTTGAAGCAAGCCTACTAGAAAATTTTGTTCTCCCTTGTTTTGTTGGTAGGTCATGCATTCTGAAATATGTTTATAGACATCCTCCTTCAAACCACTCCAATAAAACATCTAATAGACCTACCTGTATATCTTATAATACCCTTGATGTCTTTCTATTGAAGTATCATGAAAGGCTTTGAAAATAGTCTCCTTGATCTTAGACAGGCACTAAAAAGATTCTATTTTTGTAGATGATCAACCCTTTCATCTTTCACAACCTCATCAAGGATGTCAATAACAAATTTATTCTTGGCATACTCAAAATTAATGAAAATATTCTATTCAATAGAAAGGATGGATAATGAGCATAGAGTAAGCCTCGTAGAAAGTGAATCAACTGCCACGTTCATCTTGCCCTTCATGTACTATATTTCAAAATCATAAGCTTTCAACTCGCTTACCCATTTTTCTAGTGATCATTAAATTATTTTGACCTAATGTAGAGGAGGGGATTTGAAACCCTCAATGCTACGAGGTCTAAAGGGGAAAATGGTCCTCAACTACCTCAGCGATCAAAGCACAGGTGATAGGATGAGATAAATAAGAGGTTTATTTATGTTTTATGCAGTAAAAAAAGGGAGAGTTTCATAAACCAAAAGAGTAGGTTACAAAGGTCTTCTAAAGAAACTAGAAATATCTTGGCCAAGGACAATAGCATGGTGCACAAATGTACCCGCAGTGCATTGTAGTCTTGTATGGATGAAAATCAATTTTATCACAAAAAACTACAAAGAACTTATTGACAACTTCGATGATTAAATACTCAAAAGTGCATTAAAGTAATAGAGAAATAATAGGGACACGCGTAAACTAAATTAAATGAAAAGGAAATGATAAAATGTGAGAGAAGAAAGGAGACACTCTCAAGAGGTCCAAGAATGAAGCCTCCAACAAAACTAAAACTTCAATACCTACACACATAGAAACAAGAAAATTATTAGGGTTGTTTAGGGACTTGCCTTAGTCAAACCCCCGTGTAGGTGTTCCCACATCCACAGATAACCAGATAGATAGAGATAGAAATAAAATAGACAAGACAAGAAGATAGAATAGAAGTGCTAAAACAATATGTTATCCAAATCAAATGATAATGCAATAAAGTGATTACTATTACCCTCCTTTGGTGAACGATAATGCCAAAGGAAGATGTTGTGATCTCTGATCTTAAAAATGGTATGCCAATAGTGCCAAATCTTTAATCTAGAGAACCAAAATGCAATGAATATGGTATAATGTGGTGTAGAAAGTGCAAGAGAGAGTGAAAAAGATAAAGAAGAGTGAATGAATGCTAAATATTGAAAGAGAAATCAAGAATGAATGAGATAGATTGAATGAATAAGAAAAAATGAGAGGTTCGAATAGGGTATAGGCATGCAAATGGTTGTTCTAGTGTGGCTACAAGCAATAGATGTGTTACACTCATGGGTAGGCAAGAAGTGTAACATCTAAATGGCTACTAAGTCATGAATCTTTTGGGGACATTCGCACATTCGTGACAAAAAATCATCTTAATGGTCTAGAATGAAAGGTTTAAGGATAGAATTAAGGGGAAATGACATTATCAAATTTAATTTATCTAAAGGGGAGGCTTATGGAAAGCCAAATTTCATAGGATGCAATTTACAACATTACATTTTACCCCCACTTTAACGAACATATGTATTCTAGTAGATGTGAGATAAAGTAGAGAGAGAGAAAGGTTGAAGAGAGTATACCTAGGATGAAGAGGACACAAGTCTTAAATTTGGTATATGTGATTGAAAAGCTAAGCTAGGACATGAAGATGACACAGGTCTTTTATCTTGAAAAGCTTATTGCAAATTCACCACAAACATGTTAGTTGTAGACAAACACATTAGGTAAAATTTAAAAAAAGACGTGATAAAAGTTGATCAGATGTAAAGACATCGTTGATAAGTATGGCTAGAAAGATGTGTTATGCTAGAGACCATATAAAAAATCAGATAGGCCTATGGCTGCTACAAACTATGTTATAGAATAGTCATAGGAAAGACAAGTCCAGTCAGATTTCCCCCAAGCTAGATGGCGAGATCATGAGACATCAAGATTTTTAGACATATTTTTGAAAAATAAGAATATTAAGATATGATAGCCCCCCTTAGAATGATAGGTGCTACAAAGAGGACCACAAGTCATTCATAGGAGAAGAAAGACAAAGAGAGATATTGTGTCATGATATGCATAGCAATATGTATCCATGGAATGTTATAGGGATAACGCATAAAATCCACAATATCGAGAAAAGGCAAAGAGAAAAGAGATTGAAAGCACAAGGGGATCCAAGTATTTGAGGTCAAAACTAATCATAAATGTATATATAGATAGTGTAAATTATATGAACTATAATCACCCCCACGAAATGGATTGGAATGAGAAGGAGAGCATGTGAAGTCAAATAAAAAGTTGAGTTAATATGGAAGAGGCCTAAATGCCCCCATGCTTTGCATCATTCTCGACATAATTTTTTTACGAAAATAAAAGAATGAGGGAACATGTAGAAGAAGTTTATAACATATTTTCTCTCTTGTATCCAAGTACCTATAAGGGTATCAAGGGTCCTCCAAGGGAGAGAATAAACATAAAAAACAAGTATGGGGGAACACAAAAAAATGCAAAGCTAATCTAAAGATAAGAGGAGGTATTGCTCTAGTTTGTCACCTCTAACAAGTCATCTTGCTCCCAATCTAGATCATTGTAAGGGGAGGGAAGAATAGCTTGCAAAGGGGAGACAATGAGAATAATTCCAGGTGATGTGCCTGCAACAAGAGCTAAGGAGTGTTGATGGTGTTTTCTGCACAGCAACAACTCAGACATAATACAATATTCTGTCTCTCTTGAAAGGTAATCCTCAACAATAAATCACTGAAAATCACCCCAAGGTCTCTCGGGTGTTAGGTCATAACAGTGCATAAACAGCTCAGATAAAATGTGAAATGCTGGTAATCACAATCAGACCTTACTACAAGCAAACTGTATCTTTCCACTTATCAGATCTTGCCATATAATAATCTTAAATCCTAAATCTAACCGGATAATAAAGAAACAGCAAAAGATAGGGATGCAAGGAAGTGATAAGATCTAAACTACTGCTAGGATAAGCAATGTCAATGATATATATCTGGAATGGACCTATCTCAAATAACCAGTTCTTGTTCGACCCACAATGCAATCTTACAAGAACGGTGCAATCTTCTGAGGAATACAGATTTTCAAATCATAGACATTCATCTACAATCGAACTTAAGCACATTGAATATACGGTCCAGGTTGACTTTACCAGCCTACTACAATTAGATAGTTACTGGGAGTATAGACCAGAGATAGCTACAAACATTCCAAATATGAAATCATAAACATCATTTATCAAATTGAAACTAATTTATTTCTGGATACTAAACCCTAAATCTTCAAGCAATTTAAAAGATAGAACAAAGGAACCATGCAAGATGGAATAACACAAGAGATTGCACCAGGAAAACCACAATGTCTTCAATTGTATTAATCACCAAAATGCTGCAACAATTCGACTGTTCTGATACAATATTTGCTTCAAGAAAATCAAAATACTCTAACTCTTGCTCTTTAATTTCTAGTGTCTTCTTGCTAATGTCTAACTCTTTACAATGAGGCAAGAATGCCTATTAATAGCAAATCCCAAGGTATGTCGGCCCAGCCAAACATTTTTACAAAATAAAGAAAACCGCCCAAAACAGGTCGGCCAAGGAAGGAAAATTAAACCAAGGCACACATTAAATGCCCTCCACCATCAAGGTCGGCCTTGACACAATCCCCAATGAAGTCTGGTCCAATGCATGCCCTATGATAATAGGGAAGCACAAATATTGAAATGAGCACTAACTGCCACCTCCCTTATCTTTCCTCTGAATCGATGACCCCTGAACCCTCAAGAACATTCCGTCCAACTTGGCAACAGGTGGCAAAGGAAAAATCTTAAGTCAGAATTTAATTGAGTCGATTTCTTCCTTGGACGGCTCAACAGTTTTACTCCAATCCTCCTTGTTGGACAGATACTTGTCCATCACTGCCATGTAGGTGGCTGCATCATCAAGTTGGTGGCCGGTGACAACTCCTTCTGCATCTGGGGCATAAACTTCATGCCACCATTCCTTCAGTTGTTCCAAGCTCAGATATTTAGGAGCTATCTTCTTCCTACCTGTCATTATCTCAAAGAAGGCGATGCATCCGTCATATACTACAGTAAGCTCACTGTCAATTGATTTCCTTTGTTTCCGTATCTTCTTCAGAGCCTTCTGCCTAATTTGCAGAGCCTCAAACCACTCCCAAGGTTCATCCAATTTGGAGGAGGGAAGGATACCATCCTTAGCCAGTTGCTCTTTGCCATGTCCTATGATGACCCTCGATTTCTGCAGCAAAAGATCCATGTCTTCCTTATCCTGTGACAGTACATGCTCCAACAGCTCTTTGGCCCGGACTGCGTCCTTCCCAACAGACAGAATGTCCTTGATGGTATCATCTCCTTTCATTTGCACACTCGCCAGCCAGTCTATTGCAGCCTGAGCTGAGGCTTTTAATTTCTCAATTCCGGAGATGGTCTCCTTGGGCAGAAAACCGGGAGTAGCAGATGAAGAAGGATGGAGTGACTGCAAGGGTTTCATCACTTCCTCCAAACATTTCTTCAGTCTCTCATTCTCTCTCCTTCGCTCATGTTTGGTTTGAGTTTCCTTCCTCAACCTGCCCACAATTACTGCGCTGGACCCTTCAAATTCTTCTATATCATGTTCCATGGAAGCCGGTCCAAGGTTGATAGTCTGAATATTGTAGTCTTGACCAGTGACTTCCTCTCTTGTTTTATCCGCGGCAGGAGTGGCAATATGGACAACCCTGTTATGCGTTTCATCTCTTTCTACCCTTGATATCACCTTTGCTGCCTTCTTTTTCTTTCCTTTACTGATCTTCGACAGCATTTCGTCCCAGTCCAAGGGGGTATCCTCAATAATCACTTGTTTTTTCCTTGCAAGTTCCTTCTCTAGCCAATCCGGGGCCGCAGGGTCAATCCGGATTTCTTCCGTCATGATTTCTTCCAGCTCTTCTGTCGGTTTCTCTTCTTCCCCTGCTGCTACTTCACCCTCCTCTTTCTCAGGGAGCTGTTCACCTTGATTGGCTTCTTCAAGTTCCACCTCCGGATGTACCGGTGATGGAGTCTTAGCAGGGATATTTTCTTCCGGCTCAGGCGATCCGCGGCCTTCGTCACTTTCCGGGGAGTCCTCATATTGTACCAAAGGAGAAGTATGCCGTTCCTCTTCTTCCACCTCCAGCTCTATTGCTTCATTAAAGAGTGCTCCCTCCTTGAATGGTTCTGCCTCCCTGCTAGTTTCATGTCCTTCAGGATTTTCCAGTTCAAGTATACTCGGCGAAGGAGAAACAGACTTAGATGGCTCCACAACTGGTGGCCTCAGAGGAGAATCCTTCTTCTGCACAGTATCCTTCGGAGAGGGAGTTCTGGATCTCCTGGTATAAACTTTTGTTTTCTCCCCTCCTGAGCTTTCCACATCAACAATAGGAGGCTCATCCTTTGATGCCTCTTGACCCTTCTTCTTCGAGGTCCTAGTTGTTCTGGTTTTCTTTGGTGGTGGAGGAACATCCTCCTCTTCAGCTTTTCCAGACTCTTCCTCATCAGAGGACTTGCTAAGCGTTAAGGTCTTCCACCTTCTCTTTCCCTTTGACCTCCTTTTCGCTTTGGGTTCTCCTTCCTTAGGACCTCTGACCTTGATCTTGAAAGGGGAGCCCTTCACTGTTTTCCCTTTGGGGTCATCCTCCCCGGATTCCTCAGAAGTGGACATGGGATTGAGGTCTCCCATCAAGTTGAAGGTGCAAGTTACCTTTGCATTTTCCAGCTCCCAGATCTTATGCTTAAGCCAAGAAAGGGTGAATTTCATCACTGGGGCCATTAGGTCCTCCAATTCTGTAACCTCGTCCTCATTCCAGTTAATGTCCCCGGCTGGCTTGTCTTTCACTGCTTCATAGGCATGGTCCTGTATCAAATTTCCGTCATCCTCCAGTTGATCCGGGATCAACTTGACATTGTACTGTCTGACTGCCTCCACAGGGAGCCTGGAATATCTCTTCTTTCTGGCCTCAAGGTCGTCTTTGATATTGACCCAATAATCTTCCAGGTCATCCTTATGCCTGTACTCCCTAGTAGCTTTCCTCTGCGCTTCTCCTGTTATGTCAAAGTTCATCCTTTTGGAATGGAAGGAGAAACTGTATGCTGCCAGTTCTTCTCCTGCAGTGTGGGCTGATTGAATAGAGGGGCACATTTCTGCCACACCAATCCCGAGAGGGAAGTCTCCACCAAAGCCTGTCTTGTGCTTTTCTCTCTTTACCACAACATCAAATTCACAAATTTGCCTCACAACCTCCAACAAAACAAGGTGATCAGTAGGGTACCGAGGCAACCTGTAAGGGGCAACCGGGCATCCATCAATTCTGAGGTAGGTGAAGGTGGGGAACTGGATGAACCAGGCTCCGTAGTTCTTTACTAACCCCTTGGCTCCGTCGGACAATCTCATGTGCTCAGCATTCTGTAGCATCCGGGTGATATGCATTGTGAACGCATCGTTAGCCCTTTTGTAATCCTTATGCTCGAGATGCAATTCTGGATAGACCTCGAGATTATATCCTATCCAAGCGTCCCCCTCGGATTCAGACCCTTGTATGGGTAGGATATGGCTAGCACATACATGATATAAGAAGACATAGTAAACTTTTTGGCCTCCAGGACATTCCTTAATTGCCTGTCAATTTCGGCACTGATGAGCCCTGCCCAGTGATAATTGGTCCCTTGTTCGATCTTGGTTATCACGTGGACCATCCAACTTTCTAGCACCCCGGCAGTCCTCAAACCAGCCACTCTGCTCAAGAAGGTGATAGCATCATATACATCTGATCTGAACTTAACCCTGTGCAACTGCTTGGGCAACTTTGAATAATGGGACTTGGGTTTCTCTAGCCACGAGTTGACTATCTGCTGAGCCTTGATGGGTTCATTCTCATAATATGTCTTCGTTGTTTCTATGTTCAGAGCACACACAGAAGGTAAGTTAGGCATGCTGAAGGCTTGTGCAATAGAGGCCAGACTGAAGTTGGCCAAGACCCTTCCCTCGGTGCTAACCACCCTCTGTGTATCGAAGTCATACTGTCTGGCGCACTCAAGAATTAGCTGATAGCACTGGACCGCCGGAGGGAAGCCTGCCACATGCACTAGTCCAGAGTTCATCATTCCCTGCCTCAGGGCGGACAGATCCTTCTCAGCCGTCCGCTGCTTGAACTCCTCATATCTCCAGGCCCCAACATTGGTATCAGATACTTCGGCCCACAGAGAAGACACTTTTCTCTCAGGAAGCTGACCCTTCATATCTAGTCGTAACCATTTTTCCTCAGAGATGGATGACCCTCCTGTGCCACCCTTAGACTTCCCAGCAGCAGCTTTACTTGATTCGACCTGCACATCCAAAAATCATCATCAGTATTCAATTGTTGTTCATATTTCAATCCAAAAGGTTAGCATAAATCATATAAATCAACTAAAATCCATCACTACTGCTAATTCTTTGAAGATCTAGAAAAACAAAGTAGTCCGGGAAAATATCGCCATCCGGGAAAATACCGTCGGGGCGGAATTTCGGAGAAATCCGACCGAGACGGATTCCTATCGCCAAAGCATCATTAGTCAAATGGATCGTTAGTACGGATGAAAGATCAAAAGATAATCATGGAATTCACTCATTGGCAACAAGAAATAAGCATTTAACAATCATTCCATTAATCCTATCATCGAAACATCAATCGGGAAGACGCCAGACAGGAAAACCAGAGAAATCCGGATGGGATGGATTTTCGCGGACAGCTCAAAATGTTCTGGACATTACCTGGCCGGAATAAGCCCAAAGCGGGAAAATCCGGAAGTGAGGAAATTTTGCGACGACCTCGGAAACCCGATAAACGATGAAAGGCGAAACAAAGGCCAAATGATCACGGAATCCCCTCCACCTGAGTTCTAATGGTCTCAAAACTAACGACAATCAACAAAATTCAGAGCGCAAAGGATCCCAAAATCTCAGAAGCCTGCAAAGGACAAATTCCCACGCCAAAACAACGATGCCCTAATCTGGACGAATAACCCACCCGCCATTAAAACCAGGGGAAACCTTAAGGTTCAAAATATTGGCTAAGGATTCACCTAAGGCATCCGAATCTTCACAGGATGAGGCCAGCGTGATACAAGGACAAGACGGACAAATCATCCCAAATCCGCCATTCTGGGTCGAGCACCAAGAAAACCCTAACTTTGCCGATAGCAAATTTTGCACTAAAAAGGGCAAGCAATCTAACCCAGAACCCCGTCTAAAGGATACATACGCCATCCAATGGATAAAAGGAGCTCATAGGGCACGGGGAATAGGGTTCTACAAAAAAATGGGTCAAATCCAAATTCTATAAATGCAGGATCAAGATCAAGCAAGGGCTGACCCAAGTGATCAACATTAAAAACAGAAGAACCCAATCGTGGCGTAAACAAACAAGAGGAGTCCTCGACCACCTACCATGGATCAAAGCGGACAGAGTTCAGGCGCGAGGAGGAAACCAAGAAGCAAGCGCGTCCTTAGCAACATAAACTTTAACCAACAGGGCTCCAACCAATTCGCACGCAAACAATCCAAGTCAATCTTCAAAGCACAAATGAGAATTTCTGATCGCCCGAGCAAAAACGAGTGAACAATGAAGTCGGAATGACATTAAAACTGCCCTAAATCCGCCCATATACCCATCTGAGCGAAGGTACCTTAGTCATTAATGCGCGACAAGACATTTCTGACAAATCTAGAAACCCGAGCCCAAAATGGAATTTCAAAAAATCTGGGAATACGCGGAAATCCGAATGGACAGGAATTTCGCAGAAATGCAGAAACCGGGGACATGGCGAAGTTCAGGACTTTGGCACAGTCCGGGAAAATCCGCCAGGACTGGAAAATCCCGGGATCAAGCAGAAACCAGGAATCGGAGAATCCAGCCAGGAACAGACAAAGAACCAGGGCCCGAGAAAATCCGCCGGAGCTGGAAAATCCCGGAACCAGGTGAAAACCTGGAGTTTGCTAAAATCTCAATTTCAATCAATTCAAGCCTCAGGGAAAGGTCAAGGCTAGCAAGACCAACATGTCAAAACCTTAAAATGATAAATCTAATGAAACCAAAGGTTAAAAGACATCCGAAAAGAGGGTCCCTACTCCAAGTGGGGCGTGTGTGCAAAAACTGCACAACATTAAGCAATATTGATGATATTATTTGATAAATTCTTCCATGATCTAATTGCTATGTGATGAATGTGATCTAATTAAACACCTATGTCTAGTTAGATGCTACATTTTTAGTTAAGTGTAATCATGTTAAACTAGATTCCTTTATGATCTAACTAAATCTAAAATTAAATGCATATAATGATATAATTTAACACATCACACACATGATTGAATGTTATGCATAAAAAAGTAATAATTCAAGTAAATGAACAATTAATCAAAATAATTCAAGATACACAAACATGTTTGTGAAGAACAAAGCAATGTGAGATAAAATAGAAACTATCTACTTAATCTAACAACATGATTTATCACACATACCCTTCAAAAGATTTGCTATCTAATATCTACACAAATGCACAACATTTATAGGTTCTTTGAGAGGTATACCATCTACTACCTTAAGTTTATATGCTCTAGACCCGTAACATTCACCAATGATATAGGGTCCTATTCAATTTGGGCTAAACTTTCCTTTCTCATCTAGAGCAACATTGACATTGCACTGATTTTCATACAAGACCAAATCCCTTTGTTGAAAGTTTGAGGAATGGTGTTATCATTATAATTATATTGCATTCTTTTGGAAAAACCTTGGAGATGTTCAAGAGTGTTTATGCATTGTTCATCAAGAATTTCAAGCTGTTGTAATTGTTGTTCTTTATAAGTTTTATCATCAATAAGGCCACTAGGAGAGATTCTCAAAGAGGGAATTTCTAGCTCTAAGGGTATTATTGTATTTGCACCATAAACAAGTTTGTACCATGCATTTATTGTAGATGTGCGAATGCTTGTGAAATAATCCCATAATGCATAAGAGAGTTGAGTATGCCAGTTCTTGTTATGTTTGCTAACTATTTTTCATAAGATTTGTTCGATTATTTTGTTTGTTACTTCTGCTTGACCATTAGATTATGGGTAGTAAGGTGTAGAGAAGCAATGTTGAATGTGAAATCTTTACAAAAACTTCTTCACTTCCTTGTTCTTAAATGGTGTCCCATTATCCAAAACTAAGGTGAAAGGTAGGCCAAATTGTGCAATGAGATTTTCTAAGATAAAATAACATATTACATTAGTAGTTGTGGAATGGAGAGGAATTACCTCTACCCACTTCGTGAAATAATTTGTAGCAGTGATTATAAATGTATGTCCTGAAGGAGGAGTAGAAATATTTCCAATAAGATCCAAGCCCCACATTGAAATGGCCAAATGGAAACTTGAGCATGAAGTTCAAAAATAGGAGTGTGAATCAAATAGTTATGTTGTTGACATTGAGGACATTTCTTATCGTGATCAAAACAATCTTGTTCTAGATTTCACCAATGATACCCTATATGAATTAATTTTTGAACTAATGATCTTCCTTCGAAATGCTCCCCATAAACACCTGCATAAGCTTCCTCGAGGGCTACTAAGATTTTAGATTGTTTAAGGCACCTAAGGCGAAAGCCATTAAATGACCACCTATACAGCACGTCTGCTAGGATTATATATTGAGCTGCAAGTTTTCAAATACGAGCTCTAGTGTTCTTAGTGGTTGGTTTAGGAAAGGTACTTTATTTTAGATATTTGAATATCAGTGTACACCATTCACCAGTGGTTTCAATATTGGCCACTAATGTTTCCTTCATATTTTCATCTAGTGATGGTGTTGGGAGAGTGTGGACAATGAATGTGAAATCCATGGAAGAATATTTGAGAGAAACAAGGAAGTGACACTTACCATTGCATCTACATGTTAATTATCCTTTCATGGAACATTTTCAATAGTGTATGATATAAATCATTCTACTAATGATATCGTGAGGTCTTTATTGAGACAAATTTTCATGTTTTTATTGATAGGATCCATTGATTTGTTTAATGATAAATTGAGAATCACCAAATATATGAATATGTTGAACACCTAAAGACAAGGTTGCACATAACCCAACAATAAGGGCCTCATACTCTGCAATGTTGTTTGTACATAATAAATTTAGACAGTAAGATAAGGGAATTAGATTTACTGAAGGTGATATTAGTATAACCCTTGCACCGGAGCTAGTTCAACACTTAGAACCATCAAAATATAACTCCCATGTTTCATTATCCTCGATTTTTAACACATTTTCATCAAGAAATGAGTCATGATTTGGTAATGCTAATGATGAAGGTGCCTCAACTAAATTTTTGGTCAATGCTTGGACCTTGATTTCTTTTTGAGAAAAAAACTTAAGGTCAAACTCAGTTAACAACATAACCACTTAGCTAGGCATCCTGGCAAATTTGTTTTAGTGAAGAGGTGTTTTAAAGAATCAAATTTTGTAATGATGTGCACTTCGGTGTTTAAAAAATAATGTCTCAATTTGTTAGTTGCAAACACAAGAGCCAAAAATTATTTTTCTATAGTTTTATAACGAATTTCATAATCAATAAATGTTCGACTAATGTAATAAATGGGATGCTCCTTGCCACTCTCATCTTTTTGTGCCAATAATGCAGCAAGAGCATGGGTTGAAGCTGAGACGTAAAAGATAAAAGGTTTTCCTTGTATGGATGGTTGTAAGATGGGAGGATTAGCTAAGTATTGTTTCAAATTTTCAATTTTTTTTTGACAATCCTCACTCTATATAAATTTCTAATTCTTTCTTAAGGAGGTGGGTAAAGGGAAGAATCTAATCTACCAATGATGCAAAAAAATAGAAAATAGCCTGAATCTTTCCTTGTAACCTACATAATTGTGAGATTTTCTTAGGAGGTGACATGTTTATTATAGCATAAATCTTCTTTGTGTCCACCAATTCCTTTATGTGGTACTATAAATCCCAAAAAAAATCCACTCTCGACAACAAAGATGCATTTCTTCGGATTTAGCCTCATGTTGTACTTACAAATTCTTTCAAAGATTTTACGAAGGATTTTGACATGATCTTGATGTGTTATAGATTTAGCCAAAATATCATCAGCATAATCTTCCAAGATGTTATGTACGAAATCATGAAATATTAGTGTCATAGCTCTTTGATATGTTTCTCTGTCATTTTTCAATCCAAAAGGCATAACAACCCAACAAAACATTCCCCAAGGTGTAGTGGAAGCTATTTTATATTGATCTTGAGGGTTGATGAAAATTTGATTATACCTCAAAAAACCATCCATAAATGATAATAGGGCATGTTCAACAGTTGAATCCACTATCATATCAATATTAGGAAGGGGAAAATAATCCTTTAAAGATGCTTTATTAAGATCACAAAAAATTGTACACATCCTAATGCGATTATCAAGTTTTGCCATTGCAACACTATTAAATATTCAAGGTGAATAATCAAAAGGGCGGATGAATCCAACTTGTAAGAGATTTCCAATATCATTCTTGACCAATAAAGCTATCTTATGATTCATCTTGCGTATATTTTGTCTCACGAGTTTAACATCTTTCTCAAGAACAATGTTTTGTGTGATTTTCTTAGGGTCAATACCTGACATATCCAAATAAGTCCAAGAAAAATTTCAAGAAAATAATGTAATAATGTTGTGTGATCTTGTTCATCATTTTCAAGGAAATTTATAATTTAAAGCACTTTCTCCTTATTGGGTCGATCCATTGATATATTTATGGTGTCTCTTACAAGTAATGCATTTCAATTTGGAATACCATGAATTGTTTGAGATTCATCTTGTTCATCATCACATGATTTATTTTCTTCTCCAAAGTATCCCTTAACATTTAAATAATAGGTGAATCTATGATTATGATGGTAACTTAGAAAAGTATCATACACTCCCAAAAATTCTGCTAGGGATTTATCATTTTGAAAGATGTCCACTGACATATCATTGCTTGTGATATCTATCAATTCGGGATACACCAAGTTTAAAGTTGTCTTAGGGGAATCTTGCATGATGAAATTGACATTAAGTGAAGGTCTATTTGATGCTTTCATTATCTTTGAAGGCCAGTAACCAATACCTCTTGTTGTTTCTTATGTGTTAGGCACTATAGGGACATATATACCTTGTTCTTTTACACCACATCCTTTTCCATTATAGCCATATTGTTTCAAAAGTTGATATCCTCTTCTATAAATGGCTTCCATTTCTTTTGAGGAAGATGGTTTCTCATAATCAATTTTTTTATAAGTGGATGTGTAACTTATGTCTTCCTCTTTGATAGAAATTGCGAATTCAGATGTTTACGATGATTTAGTGATAGATTGTGCTCATACCACTGTGGCTTCTTTTTATTTTCCTAATTTTGTTTGCATGGTCTTGTATTATCCCATGAACGTAGTTGTAAAATATAATGAACCCCAATCCTCTTCCAATAATTTTTTCATTGATGAAAGAAACTTGAATCTTTATCTTTGTTTTGCAAAGGTTCCACTTTTGAGGTTGTATTAATGTTCTTAAAGAACTTTTTACTCCTTTCTTAGTTTGCAAATAATCTTCAGATTTTGGATCAAATTTTATCGTCTAAACCTTATTTTTGTAAGTGTATTTCATTAAACAATGAAGCATTGAAGGCACTCCATTCATTTCATGAACTACCTAAGAGAAGATTATATGAAAGATCATGGGGCATGACATGGATAGGGGTTTGTAACATAACCTTACCGACTTTGACAGGTAATGTTATCACACCAAGTGGTTGCTTTCCCACATTGTCAAAACCATGGATAGACAAAGAATCTAGTTGAATTTTATTTTTATTCACCCCAATTCTATCCAAAATATTTACACTACAAACATTAAGCCTCAAACCATTGTCAATAAGAGTTTTCCTAATCCCCACCTTGTTGATAACAACCAATATCATCAAAGCATCATTTTTTTTTTGAGTTTCCAAAGGAGGTAATTCACTTTGATGGAAGAATATCCACATTAATCGAATTCATACCTTCAATTAAGAATTCTACATCATTTGATTGTGCATTAGGAGGGACCACAACTTTTTGCAAAGCATTTTGAAGCATTCCATGATAAGTAGATGATGTTTGAATTAGGTTCCACAAGGAAATCTTAGCAGGAGTGTTACAAATTTGTTCCACAAGATCATACTCCTTTCCACTATGTTGAGATAAATGAGGGGCACTAGGTAAAATAGGTTATGGAAGCGGTATCGACGAGAGAATGGTTTGTGTTTGTCTTGGTTGCTTGCTATTCCTTGTGTTATATGCATGAGAAACTATGTGGTAACTTGGTTGCTGCGACACATGATTAATAGTGATTAGTTTTATAAAATTTAGGATATGACCCTGAGGATTTTGTTTGTTTTGAGGTGGTTCTATGATAAGCATAGATTTGGTTTGGACTTGAGCTTGTTGGGTTGGTGGGTAAATGATAAGTTGAGGTGTGATTGCATTGATTGTTCATTGTTGTGTGGGAGTGTTACAAGCCTTAGTGGATGATCTAGGTGAGATGAAGTCCTCAAGGGATTCATCTAACATATCAAAATCATCACAACTAAAGGGCTTGATCTTAGGTATATAGTGTACTTGTAGAAAGAGGTATGACATGATCAGATGACTATGCTTTCTCCAAGACTAAACATTAAATTCCAATGCACGTTGAAGTTAACTAGGGTTAAAAACATATTTACAAACCTGTTATAGAACTAAAAATACTCTTCTAGATTTGAAAATTAACCACAAGTATAAGTTTGTTTCTGAGTTTTGAGGCCATTTTTGGAGTACTGGGATGCCCTAGGACATCTGGGTCCTTGTAGGGCTCTTTCTGAAATTTTAGTTTTAGAGGCATTAGTGACATAAGCTAGTTGTGTGATAGCGTGCAAACCAAAATTTGAATTGATTCTATTGTTGTTTTTGTGAGTTTTTGGATTGTGCAATGTGTTGAAACAACCTAGGGTTTTGAAATTTTTGTAAAATGAAAACTAATTTATCTAGATTATGCAATGCTTCATAAAATATAAATAGTTGTCCTAAAAATTTGATAATTTCCAGTACTGAAATGAAATTTTTGTTTCAAAATTTGTAACAAGCTAAGCAAAATGACACCTTTCTTTAACATGTAATAACACTTTTTCAAAATTTCAAAACAGTCATTTGCAAGAATTTTTTTTTTTGTTGAAAATATAGAGACAGATCCATGAATTTTTTTTATGAGCCACCTATAGCAAGATAGAGGCACCCAAGGGAATTTGAGTCCTTTATAGGGGTTCAAAAAAATGAAAAATTGGATGTGTAGGTTTTTTAAGGATGATGTTTCTATTTGCAAACATGTTTGACAATGACTTTTTTTTTTTTTCTTCTTTAGAATTTTGCCAACTGAAGATAGTGTAACTCAAATGCAAATGTTTGAATAGAAAAATGATAATTGTGAATGCAATTTTGAATGTAAATTTTTCCTAAGGGACTAAAACTAACCCTATTGTAACCAATGATACAATATTATATGCAAAGTTTTGATTTTTTGTGACATTTTATGATGCAAAAATGAAACCCTAAATGAGAATGCAAAAAAATGCAATGCAAAACCTAGACCTAGGGTTGAATTAATTTAAATTTTGGAAGGTTTATGATGTTAAAATATCAAGTTCACCAAAATGTAACATATGAAAAAGGGAACCCTAAGTTTAGTGCATAAACCTAGGATTGATTTTTGCTTCTTTTTCAAAGGTACATTAGGATGTCAATCAACAAGTTGTTGAATTTAAACTATGAAGGTGAGTCAATCATACCTAGATTTGATCCTTTTGAGACTTGGAAATGGATTGGAATTGATTTTCTATGGTTAAAATAATTTAACTATGTTCCCTAATATGTAAATTATAATATTTTGATGATTAACGGATTGAAACAACTTGCAGGTAGATTTGGAAAGTGCTAAGTAATGTGTACCTATCACAAAAAGTTGGATCTAGTATGAAATGGAGGACAAAGTCACCCGGGGGCATATGGGTCTTGGAGGCCTTTTTCGAAACTTAAAATTTGATCTGGTAGCTCTTTGTCTACTCTTTGATCTCTTCCCTACAAACCTTCACCTTCAGATCTGGACCTACAATAAATCTACAAAGAGATGGTGGGGGTGGCTATATAGGATTTTGCCTGAGTCAAACCCTTGTTTTGGTATTTCTACCTCCACAATAGCCAAGAAAGTTGATTGATAACAGTGTGTGTGCCCTAAAATTAAGTGCATCTAAGGTTGTTATGAGCTAAAAATGCATAAAACCTTATTCAAGTGCATTCTAGAAGGATTCCTATATAAAAATGACAAGATCTACATAAGAGGAAGTCAAAAAACCCTTAGGAAATTTGAAATATAATAATACCTTGCTTTAGGTTACAAGTAGGATCTTGAAGATGAGAACGCTAGGAAATAAATCATTAGGTTGAAGGAAATGGCCAAATGCATCTCCCAAACCTAGAATCCATCATGCTCTTCTATTGGCATCAAACTTCAATCATGGGATATGGCTTGATCAAATTTGCAAATAAGCTTGAAAACTTGCAAATTGGAATGTATTTGGTGGAATGCAATGATCTCTCGCTGCTCCAAGATGCCAATTATTGCTTCTTGTGTTCTCTAGTTTCAAATGGTGAAAAGACTAGGTCTTTATAAGAAATTCTCTAATTTATTGAAGATTAGATCCCAATAGCTGACATTTATAATTTATATTTTGAATATTAAAATACCAACACTGATGTATCCAAAATTGGCCCTCGGTAAAATAGGGGGACCCATACACCCTAGGGTATGGGTTCTAGCCCTATTTTCTAGGACATTAAGTGTCAAGGGTAAAATATCAACTAAATGTGTTTGTTCAATGCTTGCAATGTTTCATAAAATGATAAAATAGGCCTCAAAATGCATAATTTAGGAGATTAGGACCTAGTTGGGAGGTGTTGAAAATACATAAATGTAAGGGTCACTAAAATAGGTCCAAATTAAGCATGGAATTGTACTATCACCTACAAAGGGAGTGCAGTTTTTGATGCTACATTATGTAATTGTATACGTTGGGAATTTTTTGTTCAAGTGATATTTTATGGATGAAAACCCATAGGAGACTATGTTAATGGATGAAAGCCCTTTGGTTATTGAAGGAATTCTCACTCAAAGAGTGCATTGGAGCTTCAAGTTTACAATATAATTTGGTCTTTCTTTGAGTGCATCATTTGTTGTAGATTTGTTGTTATTTTGTTACAAATATATTATTTTCAATAAAAATCTAGGAAGGGCAATTATAGAAACTACCTCCAATTTATAAATATTTAAGGGCTCATCTTGGGCGCCTAAATTATAAAACCCCTTTGGCTTAAATAAATGGCAAAAAAACAATAAAATACTATCATAGAATATGTTAAAAATTGTAGGAATGACACAAGCCCCATGAAGAAGAAAAAATAGGTATCCTAACTTAGTGAGGAGGTTCTAACTCCTATCTTAGTGGGAAAAAAAAACTTCTTTGGTGCATTAAAAAGATATCCAAAATAACTACATTTTAAAATGAAAATATAATAATTTTTGGATAAAATAGGCTCTAGAAATGCTCCAAAGACTTGTGAAAGACAATTTAAGAAAATATAGAAAGTATCAAAACTTTAAATATTAAATTGAAATGATTTCCCTATCAATTTTCTTGAGCCAACAAGAAAATACAAAATAGGATTTTGGGTCTCTAAATTAAATTATAAGAAAGGGGACATTACAAATAAATAAAAAAACCACATGCAAGAGAGATAAAGAGATCAATATAACCTATGGAAACTCTTCCAAGGAAAAAACCTCTAAAGCACCAAAACTAGTGAATTCATAACAACAAAACAATTACAATACAATATCATGCCCTTAGCCTTCCCAAGAGATCACCCTCTCAATCTAGGATTTTTGATAACATAACCACACTTAGAAATTGAATATAAAACCTCCATCCTAATCACTCATTATTTAGGATAATGAGACCCATAAAACCATTTGTAGCTTACACAAAACAATGGGCCAAAACCATGACCCAAAATGGATGCTCAAATCAAGGTCAAAATTAAAACACCCCTCACATTTGAGACCCCCCAGGAATAAAATATAACTTCTTTTATGCATCTTACAATATCATAGATGTTCATATGCATCTTATACGACATAAATACTCTTATGCATGACTATTATTAACCAATTAAAAGATTCTCTTAGAAGTCCATTGTGTAACCTTATCTTACATGCTCTTACATGTCATATATTCTTAAATATTTTACATGCCATGTATATGATCTTGCACATCATTCATGACATAAATTCTCTTATAAAACATCATACAACAAATGACAAGTGACACTTATAGAATCTCAACATTCCATCCTAGTGGGACTCCCTTTTTCATTGAGGTACATTATTTATGATATTACAAATATTATATAATAAGATAGAAGTAGGTATTGAAAATTGTACAACACCCCTAGTTCCCCTAATCCTAACATCATATTCAAAAGAAGTATTGATTAAGATTCAAACAAAATATGTAGAGTCAAAATTTACCCTTGTCAACTTTAACTTTTTAATAAAAAATTCCTTTGATCAATTTCAATAAAAATGGTGGTAAGAATCAAATGAAAACCACTCATAACAAAAAATGAAGTTCAATAAATAAATAAATAAATATATGGAAAAAGTGGCAAGCCACTGTAATATATTATATATATAAATAAAGTAATACAAAATTTGGTTCAAATGAGCATACTAACAGGAAAGAACCAGAAAGAAAACCTCCGGTTGTAACTCTATTAGGTACAAAACATTCTTACAAAATTGTCCCAATAATGGGAACTCGACATTCCCTTGTATGTTTATCATTACCTATAATTTTCCAACTTACAGATCCCTTTACTCTTTTAACATACTCCTTATACAATGTCGGCACTTATAAACCCAATACTTCAAAATATCAACACTAGATTTAGATTATGCCCATACAAAATACTAAAATTGACTATATCTTTTACCCATACAAAGCTTATTAAAAAGACATTGACTTAAACCAACCTCTGCGAGGACCATTTATTGAGCTTTCATCTTGCACTTGCTTATGTTTTGCTACTTCCTCCTTCGAAGGAATTGTGATATTTATATCTGGAACTTGATGATAACGCTGCATACCCCTGTTAGCATGTGGAATGGCAAACACTTGCAGACTGTGCACACAATTATGATCCTTCAGAAAAGAAATTGCATGGTATTTCCTCTTAAATTGATCTATCTCCTCCATGGTGAAATAAAAATGATGCTTGTTGAGAGCTTGGTAAAGAAATGAAGAAGAGTTATGCAGATTCAACAAGAGCATACCCTAAAAAATTTCTGCATACCATTTCTTATGGTGAATGAGATGCCTAGGAAACAACCTGCCAACCAACCCATCACCTTTTGTAAAGTCATATTGTTGAACATTTTGAAGCAGTGCATCATTCTCCAGGTAGACATGAACTACAACCTTACTGGAAATACTTCGTAGAACATTGAAATTTTGCACTAGGTCCAGTGTATTTGACAAGAAAATAGACAAAAGGTTGGTGGGAAATATGAGCCTTTACGACTTTGTATGCAGGACATCTTCACCAATAATGATTTTTATGTAGTTCAGAACATACTTGTAGTTGATTTTGAACACATGCTATAGCTCCTCCTTGTCAATGCACGATGAAAATGACTCTTCCCATGGTTTCACCGCATCCGACACCCTGTAGTTCCTAACTCGAAACTCAAGCTCCAAAAAAACCTGCAAGCTTAAATCCAGAATAATACTCTACACTGTACTTAATCTTAATTCACACTTTTTTGATTATGCTTAGAACCAATTTTTTTATTAAAAGCATCCCATAATTCTCTTTTCATGGCAGATTTCTCGGTAAAGGCAACCTTCAACTTTGACACGCTTAAAATGTCTTGTGAATTGCGATCAGCAAAAAACCTCCCTGCTTATGTATGCATAATAGTGATTAACAAGCTGGCTTAGTACGTTTATTTGCATCCACATGAATAAGCATTAGAACGTTGTAATCATTAGAAGGATACGCTTTAGAGAGATTCATGCCTTAGAGAAGCCAAATTTGGCTAAATTGGAATACGTTGCTTTGCTAAGATTGTTACAATTTTAGCTATGTCCTTTAGTTATGAACTCTGGACAAAAAACCAAGCTTGATGTCCCTTCAAGGAAACCACATAATCTCCCATTATTATGTGTGCCATTATAAAATCCAAGTATTGTGGCTTCTACTTTATATTAATGGGCATGGTACTTATTAACCATGTAATGACTGCATGAAACACATGTATAATTCCACCAATTGTCATCTTTGTAAACCCTGAGCTTATCATGATATTGCCTTGAAACATGGCTTTAATATTTGAATTCATTCCTTAACAAGAGGGTCTTGTCAGACTAAAAATGCTTGGGTATAGTCTTAAAATTGTATAAAGAGGAATGAATTATTTCAACTTCAGAAAAAATATGTATACTCCCTTGATTCTTTACCTTAGACGAATCATCCCAGGCCTTCAAAATATTTCATTTGTTTCCTTGGATTATTCAAGGTTTAAAGCATCTTGCTAAATGATTTCGTCTAATTGTGGATAATTTGTTAAATAATTACTGTCTTGGGCTAAGTAAAATTCCTGTTTGTTGCATCCCATATTTTCTAGGTAATTTGCTAGTTTATTTCATTCTCGATATGTGTGTGATCTGGTAACTTTGAAGACTTTCCATCAAGCACCAAGCTCTTTCAAGCACATATTTTAAATGCTAATTTTGAATATTTTTAACTTTGCAAGCGTTAACAATCACCAATGAATCTCCCTCAATATGCAAATTTGAAATGCCCATCTTCCTTGCAAATTCCAAGCCTATTAACAACTCATTTACTTTTGCAAGGTTATCTGACCTTTTTGATAAATGATTTGAAGTAAGTACTATTACCTCCCCCCTCGAATCTCGTAAGAAAACACCTGCACCCGACTCTCCTGGATTGCCTCTTGAGGCTCCATCAAAGTTCAATTTTACAAAGCCTTCTTGAGGTGCCTTCCATTTGACCTATTTCCTATCAATTTCCTCTACCTTTGGCTACAAAAGACTGCTTGGGAAAGGGAGTTTTAAATACTTCCAATTCTGTAGGATACAATTTTCCTAGTTAGTGAAAGATGAGCTAATGTCTTTGTGCTCTTGGACACTTGCATTTACTACCTCAGAAACTACTTTCTCAATTTTTACATTTACAACATCAATTGAAGAGGTTAATTTTTTGAAGATGCACAAGTTTCTCTCCCACCAAAGGTTCCATACACTAGAGTTGGGACCACTCTCCATATACAGGAAAATAAAGAAGATTTGAAGAGAACTGTCTAGCTTTGAAATAAGTCCCATAGAGTGTTTGGCAAAGGGGTGTAGTAATTAAGCTTATTAAGAAAAAACTCCTATATTTGTTGTGCAAACTTACATCTCACAAATAAGTGATCTACCTCCTCAATCTCATCATTGCACAACGTGTAACTAAATAGGTCTGCAATTCTTAGTTTAGCTAATTGATCACTAGTTAATATTCACTTCCTCAATGCCAACCATGCGAAGTTCTCTACCTTGGGTAAGAATTTACTATCCCAACAAAAAGAATAGGCCCTTTGGGTAAGAAGGTGACCTTAGTTCTAACTTAAGACCTTACAACCTTGTTTGATCGTGTAGTTACCATCCCTTGAAGGTTCCCAAAACAATTTATCTAGTTTTGAAGAGAGATAGACCATTCTATCATTCAACATTTGTTGTAACATACTACACTACTAAGTGGTCAAAGAGGGATCCAATATTATTTTCCAAATTACTTTACCTGAAATGGGCTCAATTGACTGAAAGGAAAATGTGGCAACACACAACTAGGTTTAACTCAGAATGAGCTTAATTTTAGTTTGTCTAATAAATGAAAAAAATATTGAAAAAGATTTTTATCAAAGGCCCATGGTTGAATCCCCATGGAAAACTCCCTAGATGAGGATCTAGAAGAGTTATAACATATGCAAAAGCTTATAAATAATTTATGCAAAACAAGACAAAAATATATGGAACTAAAATAGTGTGTATTTTATTCAACTATTTATTAAGTATATGGAATATCCTTGAGAAAGGTGTATGGTTGTTTGTCTTATATCTCCTATCAACTATTTGAATGAATGAATAAGCTATGTTACAAAGATATATTTATAGATTATAAATATTCATGCTATGGATTCCAATAATTCCTAGGAAGTTAAATTGTTGCCTTGAGAAGTGGAACCATCTAGTTTAATTCCTTATTCTTTGATGGTTTTGGATCTAAACCAACTAATATTGTGTCCCTTATGAGCTCACAGATGACTTGGCATACCACAAGCCTCATAGGTTCCAACTTGTTTGTAGTATTCTATATTATCTAAAGATTGTAGGGTGATACTCAACATTGCAATAATAAACTTTGTGAAATAAAATATATAATTTTTTGTGGAGGTGTATCAGACCCTAACAAATTCATGGTTAAAATCATCCAATTTTTGGTGGAGGTATCTTTATAGTAGAATGTTTTCTCTATGTAGAGTGATATATGTTAATGTTGAAGCATGTGTGGTACTTGCTAGAGATAGAGAGTTGGTCTTTGTGTTGCTACAAACACTTGGGAGGTTCTCTAGTGTACCACAAAAAAAGAACCATTCCCACATTTACCACAAGCCATGAGAATGAACTTGATGTCACCACATGAACCTTATTTTTAATTTTTTTGTATTAGTTTCTCCTTTTGAAGCAATAGTCTCAATTGCTTTGTCAAAGGGATTTTCGTCAATCAATAGGACCACTTGGTTCTTATGTTGGATACCATGGTTCAACTAATAAGTGGTAGAGTGATATTCTTGCTCTAGTGATAGCTTTGTATACCCACAAGTGTTGAAGGAGGAAAGTAAAGAGGAATAAGTAGCTACCTTACAAGAGAAGATAAAAAGAGAAAGCATTCAAGCTATAGGATCAAATAAGGGAGAAGTTGAAAGAAGATACCCTACAAGAGGAGAAGACATTCAAGCCATAGGAGCACCACAAGAGGAGTTTGAAATTCAATTACAACAACATCCCTCACTAATAAATGTTAGTTAAATCAGTATCCTTGCAAATAAATTGTATGTA
>VDFB02356905.1:0-23251 GCA_007258455.2 Sequoia sempervirens
AATGAGGTAACATGCATGACCGGATATTGACTTGCATTCTCGGCTGCTTTTTGGAGGCTTGCATGTTGATGTTTTGCAATTTGGTTCCTGAATTCCTTCTGGGTTTTTTGAGAGCTTCACTATGGTATGACATGCAACTGTGTTGGGCAACCTTCCCGGACTTACTATTTCTAGTAAGTTATGACAGCTACATCTTGGAGTTTGGGATTTTGGATTGCAAATTTTTTTTGGTTTTCAGAAAGCTTCACAATGGTATCGCATGCACTTTGGTCCGAGCAACTTTCTGAATTTACTATGTTTAGTAAATTCTATTTTTGGCAGCAGTCTAGTTGGCACCAGTTCAGCATGCTTTCCTCTTCAGGCAATTCGGTTAGTATTGTTGTTTTTGGCCTTTTGATGCTTTTTTTGGAGGGATAAGTTATTTTGATTAAAATAATGTTATATTTTCACATTAACCCCTTGGCCTAGCAGTATGACTGTAAGTTGTTTTAAAAAGGGGGTCTTGAAGGGTGGAAATCTCATCAGGAGGCTATTTAAATATTTCTAAGGTCAAAAATAATGGTTGAGGAAGTGGACGCCTATTTTGAGGAAGAGTTATTTTATTAAAAATACTTAATCTCCTCATGTTTGGACGCCCAATGAAGGAGATAAATGAAGATTAAATAAAATACAAATGCAAGTGGAAAAGTGGATTTGAAATTCAATTAATTTGGGCGCACTTTCTAGAAGGGGCTGGAAATGTCTCCTTAAGTCTATTTAAGGAGGGTTTTGCTCTCTCATTTTCATCTATTTTTGCTTATCATACTGTTATGCTGCTGAAATGTTTTCAGAGTTGCTTCAAGGAATGCATACCTCCTGGCCCTTTCTCTTGGTTTCGTGCTTGAAAGATAGCACCTAGCTAAGTTTTCAGAGATTGCTCCTCATCTAAATTTGCAGACAGAGCATCAAGGTTGAAGATTTATGAGATTTGTCAGTTTTACATTTGCTGGTTAGGGTTTAGCTGAAATAGATTTTCATTCATATCTCATTGTATGATTTTTGTTTGGTTCTGTGTATTGACCCCATGATTGAGTCTCCCCTAGGCGCCCCTTATTGCTGAGTTGCAGATTTTTTAGTGGAGTTTTGGAATTATTCTTGCAAGTCGCCCCTATTGGGAGGCCCTACTTTGTGCTAGAGGAGTCTTTTGAGCATATAAAAATAATTAACTCGAGTTTGCAGCTGCTACATGTCCTCTTCTTGGTCGCCTGTCATCTAGGTGTCTAATGCATCTGATTTCATACAGTTTGGTGTTGTGTTGAGGTCTCTATGAGCATTTTAGTGGTCCTTGTAGTTGCTGGTTTGCATATCAATCAGCTGGTTTTTTTATATCAGACTTGTCTAAGTTCAGTTTTGGAGTTAGTCTTGTGAGGTTGGAGTCATTAGAAGTTGGGAATAACATTTTTCTCAGTTGCAGAGTTGCTACTTTCTCTAATACAGTGTTCTTGGAAACATTCACTCTCATTGTAAGGCTGCTACAGTAGTATTGTTCAACCATCATTCTTATCTTGCAAAGTTTCATTGTAATTTCCCACTATTAGTGGAAGAGATTGGCCACTGTTCAGTCTTCATTGTATTGCATTAGATCTTCAGCACCATATGTTAGCATCTCATCGATTCCGGGTTTGAGTGCACATTCTTGGTGTTTGAGTTACTTTCAACATTGCATCATTTACAATAAAATCTTTGCCAAATGGTAGCGCCTTACCCACCTTGGGTTTGGAGTGCACATGCTTGGTGTTGAGTTTACCTTTCAGCATTGCATCATCTCTTTTAGTTCCTCCGCCATATGGTATCTCCTTGCCCACCTTGGGTTTGGAGGCACATTCTTGGCGTTGAGTTCTTTCAGCATTGTTTACTTCCAATATTGCATGCACAAGATCCTCTAACCATATGCTTGCCTTTCCTCAACACATTCTTGGTTAGAGTTACTTTCCTCATCGTTTTGGTTTTAGAGCTAACCTTAACAGGTGAGTGTTGTATTGTGATTGCTATTGAAAAATTGAAAAAAAATTGGTCCGATTCATTACACTTCCAGGTTTGCTTCTAGTTTTGCTTTCAGGTTTGCTTCCGGTTTTGCTTCCAATTTTGTGCTCGAGATAACGTCGCTTGTTGCATCTAGCTTTGCTTTCATTTTTGCGTCTTTTGTTGCTTCTAATATGGCTTCTATTATTGCATCTTTTGTTGCTTCTAAAATTGCTTCCATTATTACTTCTTTGTTTGCTACCTGAATTGCTTCTGTTTTTGCTTCCTAGATAACGCCAAGTTTTTCTTCCAAGATTGCTTCTGATTTGCTTGTAGTTTGGCTTCCATTGTTGCTTCTAAAAATGTTTCTTGTTTTGCTTCCATTTATTAATTTAATAGGTTTTATTTCAATATAATTAGTTAAATATATCATGCCTCTTAAATAACTCATATAATTATAGAGTAAGTAATTTAATTATTTAACTCATATGATTAAATAACAAGATAATTATTATAACATGATCATCATCTATAATTAAAACAAGTGAGTCAAATATCTATAATTTAATTGAATTTGACAACATCCATCCTCAGCAGTAAATTAAAATCATCATACGTAATAAATATCCATCCAAAAATAATAGACCACTTTCAATATATATAAATTGACAAGTCAATACTGATAAGATCATCATCATATATAACTAAAACAAGTGAAAGTCAAATATGCCAGTTGTTGATATTAATAAATAGCGTTGGTTTTATCCTTCTAGCCGATCTCCTTAAATGACGATAAATTAAATAATAGTCAAGGGCTATTTAATTTATAGTCATCGATTTGAAGAAGAGGCACGCCATTAATATTAAATGATGTTTATTTATTGAAGAGGCACGAATTAATGAAGAGATGTAATCTTTTGCTGAGGCCGACCTCATACTTCTTGGACACATTTTTCAAGAGACATTCTCCTTCATTGGGTCGCGATTTATTGATGAGATGTGTTCTTCTTTGGTGGCCGACTTGCTTTGAAAGGTCACGTCCTTCCCCCATCACATTGTATACATACTCAATGATATCTCATCGTTGATCATCCATATTATCATAGTTCGGTTATTCTCTAAGTGCGAGTTAGAAGAAGAAGAGCAGATTGCGAATTTTGTAGAAGTGCAGTTTGTATTCATTGTAGGTTGAGTTTGTAATCAACGAATAACATCGGATTGTATTTGTGTTTGCATCAGATTGTGGTGACTCTATTTGGTCTTCATATCGACCTCTTGTAAAGGAGATTATTTGTGTTGTCATTCAATATATAAGTGATATATTGTTGCTGGGTTTTTCTCCCTCAAGAGGAGGGTTTTCCCAGGGTATCTGCTGTGTCATTGTGTTGTTTTTTGAATTAATTTTCTGTGCACTAATCTGATCATAAAACTAACATGGTATCAGAGCAGGTGTGAAGAAGATCTTGATTAGATTTTGTATTACATCGATACTCTTTATTCTCTTTCTCATCGTAGTTTACTTCTATCTCTTCGTCAAGATGATGAATGGTCTTAAGTTTGAAGATAGACTTGAGGGAGCATCAAATTTCACATCATGGAGATTCAAAATTATGCTCACCTTGGAGGAAAACGAATTGGTTGAGTTTGTGGAGAGCAAAGTCCCCGAGCCTACGGATGAGGAAGAGAAAGTTCAATGGAAGAAGAAAGATACTAGGGCGAAGAAGATGTTAGTTGATTCCGTGAAGGATCATATTGTTCCCATCGTCTCAAAGTTGAAGACAACAAGAGAGATGTTTAAAACTTTGGAGGAGATGTACGAAATCAACAACACAAGTCGTGCTCTTGTATTAAAGCAACAACTTCATCATATTAAGATGGCAGAAGGAGAATTTGTCATCGCTTACTTCATGAAGATTTCCGAATTGAGAGATCAACTCTCTACCATTGGTCATTTTGTTGATGTCAAGGATTTGACCATGTTGGCTTTTAATGGTCTTCCTTCATCTTGGGAGTCTTACATTCAAGGAATCAATGCAAGATTGAAACTTCCCAAGTTTGATCGTTTGAGGGAAGATTGTATTCAAGAAGAGTCTAGGTTGGCTGCGAGAGGTATTGGTTGAAGCTCTACAAATGAAGACATTCATGTTCTTTCCGCTCAATCCTCAAAGAAGAAAGGGAAAGATGGAAAGAAAGGATACTTCAAAAGGAATAGAGATAACGGTGCTGATGATGCTCCTGCATTCAAGAAGAAGTGGGACCTTTCCAAAGTCCAATGTTTTCGTTGTGACAAGTTTGGTCACTATGCAAAGGATTGCCCAACCAGGCCTAATCAACATGCTTCATTTGCGGATGTGGATGAGATCTCTCCTTAGAAGGATTCTAGGGAATTTCTATTCTAAGTCATGGGCCTATGTTCAAGCCGTGAAGGTTGTATGCTGATCTGAGCACAAGAGCAGTGTATCTTACTGTGTTCAGTATTTGCATCCATCAGAATATTTAAAGAGATAAGTATTCTTTGTTTGCTGAGTTATATCATTTAGTTGGATCTTGTAATTAGTAAAGAGAGATAGTGGTTTCTCTTGAATTGTGTTCACTAGCATAAGATCCTTTGTAGATTTCATTTATTGCAAGTTATTTCATGCTGGTTGTGAAGATTTCTGAGTGTGACTCTGAAATAAAAAGAGAATTACAATTTCGATGATGATTAGTTGGTCACATCAATATCATTCTCTAATGCATGAACTGTGATAGAGCCTTGAACTCTTGGAGAGAGTTGGTTCTACATGCTAACTGCATAATGCATTCAAGAAATCTGTAGTTGTGCAGATTATCTTTTGTTGTGTTGAGTTTAGCACTCTCGAGAGGAGTAAAAGATGGAAGAAAGAGTTATTTCAGAATTCAATAAAGATAAGTTCTTTATCCCTTCATTATGATCTTTTGATATTTGCTACATGTTTCACTTATAAGTTGATTTCTTTATTCATGTTTTTAATATTGTTCATAACACTCTTATGTATTCATGCTATAACTTGTCATAGTAAACCTTGTATGATTCTAGCCTTGATATTTCTTTGGATAGTTATAAACTGTTTGTAATCTCTCTCTAAATCGCTTCCAGGATGGATCGAGAAGCAAGAAGGTGATGAGAGATTGTTTAGTGATGAAAAGCTTGAGGCATCTTGTGAGGAAGTCATGCTGACCAAAGAAATGATCAAGCATGAAGTCACAACTTGCAGCCATGGAACTGAGTTGGAAATTAGAGGGAGTTCACTTCCAGAAGTCTTCTTTGCAAATCTCTGAAGCAAGGATCAAGAGGAAGTTTCGTAACTCACTGAGAAGAAGTGAAGATTATTAAATTACAAGGCTAAGTGTTAAATCCTTGAAAGACCTCTTCAACTGCTGAGATCAGAATTGCTCAAGACAGTCATCTGGATTTGACATTGGTAGCTCCACAAACCTATTAAGAATAGTGTGATCTGGGATGAGGTCGAGGAGGACAATCCTGAACTCTCTACAGTACCAGAGGTGTGCGCTGGAAAACATTTATCTAAGGCAAGTGTTGCAGACAATCTTGGACGAAGAGGTCAGGAGGTTGATGCAAGTACTTGAAGATTCAGAGGGAGCCTACTGAACCTGAAGAAGATGTTTAAGGAGGCTGCAGCTAGTTCAGATCTGGTGGATCCACTATATACACAGTTGATTGGATCGTTGATGTATCTAGTCAATATTAGTCCAGATATTTGCTTATGCAGTAAGTGCACTTAGTCAGTTCATGTGTGAACCAAGGAAAATACATCTAGTTGCAACAAAGCATATCCTGAGATACTTGCGTGGCACAGTTGGATATGGCTTGAGATATTCTTCAGGTGTGGACTTGGAGTTGCATGGTTATACTGATTTTGATTGGGCAGGGTGTGTCACTGATTAGAAGAACACCTCTGGATGTTGCTTCAATTTGGGGTTTGCGATGATATCTTGGTGCAACAGGAAGCAGTCATCTGTAGCATTGAGTACAGCAGATGCCGAGTATATTGCAGCTTGGGTGGCAGCTTGAGAAGCAATGTGGCCTCAAAAGCTCCTTGCAGGGTTGTTTGGACAATCAATGGAGCTTACTATCATTCAATGGAGCTTACTATCATTCATTGTGATAACCAGAGCTGTGTGAAGTTTTCTGTCAACCCTGTGTTTCATGGTAGAACTAAGCATGTTGAGATCAAATGCCACCATATCAGAGATATGGTATTGAGGAAGGCAATCCAGTTGAGGTATATCAGCACTGATGAACAGGCGGCAAACATTCTCACCAAGCCTCTCTCCAAGATAAAGTTTGTGTACTTTCGAGACAAGCTTGGTGTGGTGGAGAATCAAGCCCTAGCTGAGAAGGAGTCTCAGTATTAGTGATCCTCTTTAATGCATTTCTCTTTGAGAGAGATTTGAGGTGTAAGCCCTTGTTAATGCATTTATCTCTGAGAGAGATTTGAGGTGAAAGCCCTTGTTTCCACCCTTTGGGAGAGCCATCGTGGATGTCATGTGTGTGACTCCATGACAACATCACGTGAGAGAGTTCGTGATGATTTTCTTGTACTTGTGTTTCACCCTCTGGGAGAGCCATGGTGAAAGTTACAATGAGGTGACAACATCACGTAAAGTGATGAACACTTGTACATACCATACATGGGTGTAGCCATGATGGTTGATATCACGATGAAGTGATATTTGATATCACGATGAGGTGATATCTCTCCTTACCACATATGGGTGTAGCCATTGTGGTTGACATCACGATGAGGTGACATGTCTTATGCAGCTGGAAGTATCCTCCCTAGCTGAGAGGGAGTGTTGATGTTAATAAATAGCGTCGGTTTTATCCTTCCAGCCGATCTCCTTAAATGATGATAAATTAAATAATGGGTAAGGGCTATTTAATTTATAGAGTCATCGATTTGAAGAAGAGGCACGTCATTAATATTAAATGATGTTTATTTATTGAAGAGGCACGAATTAATGAAGAGATGTAATCTTTTGTTGAGGCCGACCTCATACTTCTTGGACGCATTTTTCAAGAGACATTCTCCTTCATTGGGTCGCGATTTTTTGATGAGATGTGTTCTTCTTTGGTGGTTGACTTGCTTTGAAAGGTCACGTCCTTCCCCAATCACATTGTATATATACTCAATGATATCTCATTGTTGATCATCCATATTTATCATAGTTTGGTTATTCTCTAAGTGCGAGTTAGAAGAAGAAGAGCAGATCGCGAATTCTGTAGAAGTGCAGTTTGTATTCATTGTAGGCTGAGTTTGTAATCAACGAATAATATCTGATTGTATCTGTGTTTGCATCAGATTGTGGTGCCCCTATTTGGTCTTCATATCAACCTCTTGTAAAGGAGATTACTTGTGTTGTCATTCAATATATAAGTGATATATTGTTGCTAGGTTTTTCTCCCTCAAGAGGAGGGTCTTCCCAGGGTATTTGCTGTGTCATTGTGTTGTTTTTTGAATTAATTTTCTGTGCACTAATCTGATCATAAAACTAACACCAGTAGATCAATAACATGTCAAAATGATACATGTCCAACAATCGACATAAGTCAAAATGATACATGTACAAATGATATAAGTAAAAATGATAAATTATGTAACTCAAAATGACACAAGTCAAAATGATACATGTCCAAATGATATAAGTCAAAATGATACATGTCAAAATGATACAACTCAATAATATGGTATTGTAGGCCGTGAAAATGATACATATGATAGTAACCATGAAAAGAGGCCTCATAACGATATATCAACAATGATCCATGATGCAGTCTATATGATCATGAATGTCACTGACTACTACCAACAATTGCTTCATCATCATCATCACCATCGTGATCATCATCATCATAATCATCATCGTCGTCATCAGCCTCGGTGTCTTTTGTATCTGCATCATCATCATCATCCTTTGCCACGTGATTTGTACCAAAACCAACATATTCGGGATCTATATCATGAGGATCATCTTAATCTTCTGGAAGACCCGTGTTCTACAAAAAAACATTTAAAATGAAAAGTTATTACTTATTTCATGCAATAATTTATTTTTCTGTTATATATCTAATATTACAACATATGAAACAAAACCTTAATCATATTACATCATATCAAAGTGCACATACCATAATAAAATTTCAAAAAAGTTACAGCTAATATGTCATTCCAATGATTTATAACATGTAACAATTCTAATAAACGTTAGTAAAATATGCCAACATTTGGTGGAAGAGGAAGAAAGATGACTAGAACTCTGGAGGCCCACCATAATGGATTTCGGTATTCAACCATGAGAGCAGAAGAGAGAGCTGATATCATATATCAAAACATTAAGCATGCATTCTTCCAGCCAGCGGAGAAGGAGATGATTACTTTGCTTCATTTTCATTTGCATAACCATATCATGGTGTGAACCAAGAAGACCAAGGATGTCCAGTTTTATGTGGAGGTAATGGATGTGGTCCAAACTTTAGGAGGGGCAAGAAGGTCGATGTATGATCCTGATGAAATTGAGGAAGAATGGCAAGAGAGGGATAGGAAAAATAAAATCAATGCAGAGTTTCAAGATTTGTCAAGCGAGTAACAGAGCTATGGGAGCAGCCTCATCTAAAAGATTTTGAACTAGAGTTTGATATACCATTTAGAGAGCTTGGTTTTCATGGAGTTCCTTTCAAAGCGTCTGCTTTTATTGTTCCTACGATAAACTGTTTGGTAGAGTTGGTGGAATTACCTTTCTTAGTAATCACTATTAGTGAGATTGAGATTGTTAACCTTGAGAGAGTAGGACTTGGGCAAAAGGCATTTGATGTGGCTATTGTTTTCAAAGACTTCAAGCGGGATGTACTCCGCATTGACGCCATTCCTCAATTTTCACTTGATGGCATCAAGGAATGGCTGAACTCCATGGATATAAACTTAAAGTTTTATGAAAGCAGAATGAACTTGAACTGGCGGCCAATTTTGAAGACTATTACTGATGATCCAGATAAATTTATTGAATGGCATGCAATAAAACAATTTGGAATGTTTTATTGTGTCACAAATGCCCCATCTGTCTGAACTGGGACAAGATCAACACTACCATTTTGTTGATTGGTCAAGTGCAGCCCAACTTTTGTCATTTTATATCGATCAGACTTGACTGCCAGCATAATTGGTTCGATGAACAAAGAATTAGTCAATTCACCCAATCAAAGGGACAAGAAAACACGTAAACCATTTTTTCTATGATAGTCTAGTCAAAAGAGGAAATGGCTGTATTTGATCACTCGATCAGATCTATACACAAATCGTAACTTTCTAAGTCTGCATCATTGATCAAAAGTAGAAAGAAAAGATTTTCACAACACTTAAGAAGGCAAATTGTGATCCTGAAACAACAATGGAAACAAATGTCGTGTGCATAGTAGAACTTGTCATCCATTTATGTCAAATATAGATTGATTTGACAATAGAAATGGAAATTGGTGAACCAAGACCTGCTATTATTCTTTGCCACTGTAATTGGAGAAGTGGAGCGGGATGCAATAATGTAGCTGCAATCCAATCTAGTTTTTGTCTTGATTATAAATGGCCTCCAAATAGAGAGAAAAAATAACTTTCCAAGAGCTGAAACCCAACCACAGATGCCAAAATTGGCATTCTTAGATTTAGTGGATTAGGGAAAATTGAGTCACATGCATGTTTCCATAAAATGGGTGTTGTATAATATGAATTCACTAACTAATTTGGGAAAAAATCAGTTTGCATCATCATCCATTGCTACCTTAAAGGCACTTGAAAGACATCACTTCCTCCAAAACTTAAGGACAAAACTGTAGGTATTCATATCCAAATAAAGGAAGAGCATGATATAGAAGTGTAGAAGGAACATGAATAGAGTCCATGATAGGATGTAGTATGTACTATAAATTTAAGTAGAGAAAATACTATCTAGATCAAGAGAAAGCATTGCAAGCAAAAGGGAAGAACTTAAAATTTCATGAAGGAATGGGTGTGAGCTACATGATATACACAAAATGGATTTGTGAAATTACCCTACACCACTAGAACTGGTAGTTATTTTGCCATAACACTTGTAAACATAACGAGATAGTTAGTTACCTAACCAAACTCTTAAGTCATGGAAATAAACTAAGAAATTTTCCTCCTGATCAATACCATAAAGAATGTGTAAGAGGTTGCTCCCATGCTGCTGAAGAGGAGATCTGCACCATAGATCTGGCACTAACAATGGAACGATTAGGGGGTCCATTCTACATCCTCTGGGATTTATTTCCTTAATTATTCTCTTAGTTTTCTAGCTGCGAGTGAGAGATATCACCTGGAGATCACCAATATTAGATGGTGAAGGAGCAAGAAAGGTTTCTTTGGAATATCATAGTCTGAGCACCATGAAGGACGAAACAGAGCAAAGATTTCAAGTCTTAGATGCCGGGAATTCAACCTTCGGGATTCAAGTATGTAGAGCAACCCTTAGTATGCATGTCATGATTCTTGTAGCATTATATATATTTTTATCTATCCTTAATGAATTGCAGAGCGATGAATATATTAAAGAGAATCTATAGACAACTGTCTTGAGACTCAATCTAATTTCAATAGGATCATTTTGGATTAATTTTATACCAACCAAATGTCTGTCGATTTGGACGAATAGTTAAGGTGTGTGTGGGCTGATACATTGATAAATATATAAACATATCTACAGGAAGCATGATCTGTATGTCATACAATAAGTTTTTATTCAGTCTCTTGGCTCTAAACACCAATAGTACGTTGACAACTAATGCCAATTTTTCTATAATATTGGAAACTCATGTAGGTGTAGAGAGGAAGGACATGTATTGTGTATAAATTCCAAAGAAAAGAACATACAATCTTATATAGAGATGTCACAATTCTGTTGGATTGCGAAGTCTGTGATGAGCCCTGCTGGCTCTCAACTCAAACCCTAGTAATTCCTTAAGTCTTAATGAGTTATTTTAGTTTTTTAGAGAAAAGTTCATAGACAGAAGAGAAGGGGCGCAGCATATAAAAGCTTATAAACTGAAATACAGAGCAATTTCCTACATAATGGAAATGCAAAAGATGTTATTTTATTGAAACAATGAGATCATGAATGATAAACATACCAGAATGTTTCCAGTTTTTTTATTTAAAGCAGTAAGCTAGCTCGCTAGCCAAGAATGGAGAAAACTGCACATGTGGACGCCTAGCCTCCAGAAGTAACTTCTCCTGCTTAGAAACAACATACAAACCCTTAAGGAAGGTAGACGCCAAGAATAAGACACTTTCAGGAGCCAAAGAGAAGGCGTTTCTTCTTCAAGTTCACACGCCCAACTTTCAAGAAGGCACAGAATCCAATGCAAAAGTACGGCCAAGGAGAAAGTGATGAAGTAACACTGCTGGAACCACGGATCTGATGAAGATGGTGCCTCTAGATGAAGTAACCCTCTTCTTTACTGAATACCAAATAATAAACCTCTGATTGAAGCCTGTAGAACCTCCGAATGAAGCTCTCAACTGCATTGATTCGACTGATCTCTCACAATCTCAAAAGTGCTCGACATTGAAGAGATATCGTTCTCCAATGGATAAATTGTTCAAACCCTGATCACAGGAGAATGCACAGGAAGAAACACAATGGCAAAGTCGAAATATTCAATAGATGAGTTTCTCATTGCCAAAAATGCCCTTATATGCAAAAAGGCACGAATTCCAAGAAAGATACGCCACTTTTGATATTTAAATCTTTTAAATTATAATTTAAGTCACTTTCCATAGGTTCGACTTAAATAAAGTGGGCGCCCTTTTTGAATTGAGTGATTAAAATATTAAATCACTTTTTAGAGAATATTTAAGTGATTTAAAATGTATAATGTCAATTTGAATTTATAATAAAATATTAAGTTAATTAATAACTTAAATCACTTAAAATTCCATAACTCACTCAAAACACCAAATATTTTTGTGCCGTCAGAAGCTGTCGACTCCTGAACTGCTAACGCCTACTGTGAAGCAATCCCTGGGCTCTGGAACGAGAACGATCAAACTCTCCAGAAAGTACCATTGACCCTCTAACCAATCCAGCTAGCCCACAAGGGTCCAATAAAGGGCTAACACACTGTTCCCGAGAACTGACTAGAGCGGGGACATCACAGTCCGCCCTCCCCGAATTTGCTTGTCCACAAGCAAACTCAAAGCCGAATGTTGAAGAATACTGTCACTCTCCCAAGTAGCATCCTCTGCCGGTAGATCTTTCCACTTTACCAAGTATTCCCTGATAACCCGCCTCCGAAGATGACGCTCTCTGGAATCCAGAATGGCCTTAGGTATCAAAATCAATTTCCCCTCATCATCCAGGGGTGGTAAATCAATAGAAGGAGTCACTTGTTGTCCCAACGCCTTTTTGAGGCGCGACACATGGAACACGTTGTGAACCTTACTCCAGGAAGATCTAACTCATAAGCCACTTCACCGACATCGACAACTCTGAAAGGTCCATAGTATCGCGGCTTAAGTTTCTCGGCGCCCTTCTTACGAAGGGTGGATTGCCTATAAGGCTGGAGCATCAAATACACCAAATCATCGATCTCGAAAGATTGCTCCACTCGCTCGATCAACATATTGTTTCTGCTGATTTTGAGCTTTCTGTATATTCTCTCTGAGTGCTCTCATAATATCCTGGTTCTCCTGTAATAAATCACCAGCACTGGGTACTCTACTGTCACTCAGCAATAAATCTAGAAAGCTCGGAGCATCATATCCATATAATGCTCGGTATGGTGTCATCTGAATGCTCATGTGATGAGTGGTATTGTAGCAATACTCACAAAGGTATAACCACCTCACCCATGCCTTCTGCTGCCTGAACTGTAATTCCGCAAGTATCCCTCCACCCATTTATTGATTTATCTCAGTCTGCCCATCTGTCTATGGGTGGTGCTGGTACTCGGAGTGAGTTCTGTCCCGCAAAGTTTGAATAACTCTGCCAGAAGTTACTCATAAACCTGCTGTCCCTGTCACTGACTATACTCCGAGCAGTAACCGTGCAACCTGAATACCTCTCGAAGAACAAATCTGCCACCTGGGTAGCTGTGTGTGTAGTAGTGATTGAGAAGAAATGTGCATACTTTGTCAACCAATCTACTACCACAAAAATGCTGTCCTTCCCTTGAGCTTTCGGCAAGCCTGTAATGAAGTCCATGGACAAGCATTCCCACTTCCTCTCAGGAATAGGAAGTGGCTGGAGTAAACTTGCAGGGTATGTATGCTCTTGCTTGTTCTGCTGACAAACAAGACATTCCCTGACATACTGGAGAACAAAAGACTTGAGACCCTTCCAAGAGAATCTCTCTCGTACCTGCCTGTAGGTCTTAAAGTAACCGGGATGTCCTGCCATAGGTGAATCATGGTATGATCTCAAAACTATGTCCCTCATCTCAGAACCTGGGACAAGAAATATCCTCCCTTTGTAAATGATAAGATCATCTACAAGTGAGTATCTGTCATCCTGCACTGTCCCATCTACTATGCTAGAAGCCCATGGGTTCTTAGCATATTCTGCCACTATCATATGTCTCCAGTCGTCTGAAATCTGTGTAATGGAGCTCAAGTGAGGACGGCGAGATAATGCATCAGCAACCACATTTTGAGTGCCCTTGACATAGGAGATGTCAAAATCATAAGACTGAAGTTTGCTGACCCATTTCTGTTGCCTTTCGTTCAAATCTCGCTGCCCAAGAAAATGTTTCAGACTATTATGATCGGTTTTAACATTGAATTTACTACCAACCAAGTATTGCCTAAATTTGGCCATGGCATGCATGATGGCCAACATTTCTTATCGTGAGATACTTTGTAGCTCGTTCAGGACCTCAGTAGCTTCCTACTCGAAAGCTATAGGGTATCGATCCTGCATGATAACTGCACCAATACCCTCACCATTGGCATCACAATGTAGCTCAAATGGTCTGGTGAAATCTGGCAAAGCCAAGATTGGACATGTAGTCATGAGAAGTTTGAACTTCTCAAAGCATGCCTGTGCAGAGGTGTCCACACAAGGCTCCCTTCTTAGTCAAATCAGTTAGTGGCGCAGCATGTCGCGAGAATCCACTAACGAACCGACGATAGAAGGCACATAATCCTACAAACCCCCTGAGCTGTGTCAATGTCTCAGGTGTAGGCCAATCGATGATAGCTCAAACTTTCTCTGGATCCATGCTGACTCCTCGCACCGTGATAATGTGACCCGGATATAAAAGCTCTGCCATGCCTAAAGCTTTGCGTGGACTCCTTGGCGTACAAGGACTCCCTGTCAAGTATGCTCAAAACCTCATCCAGGTGAACCATGTGTTCCTCCCATGATTTACTGTAAACTAGGATGTCGTCGAAGAACACCAATACATATTTCCTCAAGTGAGGATGGAAAACCCTGTTCATAGTAGACTGAAATGTGGCAGGAGCATTGGTTAACCCAAAAGGCATAACCAAGAAGTCGTAGTGTCCACAGTGACACTGAATGCGGTTTTCTCTATGTCCTCCTCTCGGACTCTGATCTGATGATAACCTGTCCTCAAATCAATCTTTGAGAAGTAGCAAGCTCCATGAAGCTCGTCTATCAACTCATCTATCCGTGGGATAGGATACCTGTTCTTTATTGTCTTCCTATTGAGCATTCTGTAATCAATACACATTCTGAGTGTACCATCATTTTTCTTCACCAAAACAACAGATGAAGCAAAAGGTGACTTACTCGGCTTGATGTGCCCCATAGCTAAAAGTTCCTTAATAGTTTTTTCAATCTCATCTTTTAGACGTTTGGGGTGCCGGTAAGAAGTGATCATGATCGGTTTCGTGCCCTCGTCCAGCTCTATGATATGCTCAATACCTCTATCAGGAGGTCTGCCTGGTGGGATAGCACTGAAAACCTTTGCATGTTTGATTCGTAGTTCCTGCACATCTAGATGGTAAGAAGAAGCTTGCTGCTCCAACTGTGAATGCATTAACTTGCACTCAGCAGCCCAATCTACCATATCGTGTCGAATCAAACGTTCCATTCTTCGGAGTGAAATTTCTTTCACATTGTTGTCCTTGATGGCTTTAAGAACATGATTCGTGCCATCAACTCTGAATTTCATCTCCATGTCATGCAAATTGAGTGTGAACTCTCCTATCGCATGAAGCCACTTCATACCGAGAACTACATCCGTTCCTCCCATGTTCACAACATAATAATCTGCCTTAAACTCAAAGTTATTGAGTTTCATGGGCAAGTCTGGTATCATCCTCTCGCAATTGAGAGTGTATCCATCTGCAACCTTCACATGAATGCCTTCAAACTGCTGAGTTTGAATTCCCCGTTTCTCCACTAACCGTGAATCAATAAAATTGTGGGTTGCACCAGTATCTAGAAGAGATATGACCCTTTGACCAGCTAGGATCCCACGGAGTCTGAAAGATCCCTCTCTCTGCATGCTGGACATATGAGCCTCCTGTAACTCAGTTTCTACTACAATTTCTGCCTCATTTTCTGATTCTTCTCCATCTGTATCATAGATTGGAGCTTGCTGATCAGAAAAATCAGTCAATGTTTCTCCCTCATAAAACCACTCCATGTGCCTGTTTTTCCCTTTAGGTTTGAGGGGGCAGTCATGATTAAAGTCATACAGACCCTTGCAGTAAAAACAAAGTTTCCTTCTACGTAAATCATTCATTGTTTCTCGATCTAAAGGGGCTGCAAATTTTTTCTTTTGATCTGCATTATCAGCCTTCTTTGGATCAGATTTGGTCTCAGTGTAGGAGGTAGATGGTTTTGAGCCAAATGGCTTACGAGGTGTAGTAAGCTCCATACTGCGAGCTTTCCTCATGGCCTCCTGTAAAGTAGGTGGATCAAAAGCTTTTATCCAACCTTTCATGGGCTCGAAAAGACCCTCAATGAAGAGTATAATCAGCCTCCTCTCAGAAATGCCTGTCACCATAACTGCCAATCTCTGAAACTCTCCAATATATGATTCCAAACTACCTAGTTGTTTCAATTGTGCTAGGTCTCTGAAAAATAGTTCAGGATCACGCTTGTCAAACCTCTCTACCAGTCTATCTGTGAACACCTGGTAAGAAGTAATCTGGTCATGGTGAAGAGTAGTCATGCCATGAATCCACCAGTCATGAGCCACACCATCAAGGTGAAGTGCTGCAAATCGAATGGCATCCTCCTCAGGCATGGGACGTAATGTCAAGAATGTGTCCAGCTTACTGACCCAGGCACGTGCCGTAACTCTACCACTACCATCAAAGTTCGCCAAGGTAAGCTTATTGGTTGCCTGTCTAAGATCATTATGCTTGTTTCTAGGCCTCCTGTCATTCCTGCTTCTGGTGTGTTCTCTCTTCTGGCTCATGAATCTATCGAAGTTAAGGTGCTCCTTAACTCTCGGTGGCAGTGCATCCCATTCATCATGCATAACCATGATGTTATCTGCAAAGTTAATCTCACCACCCTGTTCAACCTCATCCACTTCATCTACATCGTTTCTAGTAAAAATAGGACAAGTAGCTCTCTCAAAGGTGCGAGCTGGAACAATGTTTCTGTGGGGTTCGCCATGAACACTGCCTTCTCAATCACGATCTTGATTCTGTCCCCTATGAAGTGTCAAATTTTGAACATTTGTGCTGAGCTGCTGGAGAATATTCGCCACCTGTTCTTGGCCTGTAACCATGCCTCTGAGCACATCTCTAGCTTCTCTGTCCTCTTCATCCAAATGATTCCTACGAGAACCTTCAACTTCCTTGTCAGCCATGTTATCAAAGCCTAATTCTTCTTCCTGTTCGTCAAATGGAAATGCTGAAAAAGGTTCAAAAGTACTTCTCTGCAAACCAAGACCCCTGCGTGAGTAGTACCTGTCAAACCTATTCTGGTGAGGCCGCATAAAGACTGCTAACCCTGCAGGCTGGCAGGATCAGAGCTCTGATACCACTGTGATGAGCCCTGCTGACTCTCAACTCAAACCCCAGTAATTCCTTAAGTCGTAATGAGTTATTTTAGTTTTTTAGAGAAAAGTTCATAGACAGAAGAGAAGGGGCGCAGCATATAAAAGCTTATAAACTGAAATACAGAGCAATTTCCTACAGAATGGAAATGCAGAAGACGTTATTTTATTGAAACAATGAGATCATGAATGATAAACATACTAGAATGTTTCCAATTTTTTTATTTAAAGCAGTAAGCTAGCTCGCCAGCCAAGAATGGAGAAAACAGGCATATGTGGACGCCTAGCCTCCAGAAGTAACTTCTCTCGCTTAGAAACAGCATACAAACCCTTAAGGAAGGTAGACGCCAAGAATAAGACACTTTTAGGAGCCAAAGAGAAGGCGTTTCTTCTTCAAGTTCACACGCCCAACTTTCAAGAAGGCACAGAATCCAATGCAAAAGTACGGCCAAGGAGAAAGTGATGAAGTAACACTGTTGGAACCACAGATCTGATGAAGATGGCGCCTTTGGATGAAGTAACCCTCTTCTTTACTGAATACCAAATAATAAACCTCTGATTGAAGCCTGTAGAACCTCTGAATGAAGCTCTCAACTGCACTGATTCGACTGATCTCTCACAATCTCAAAAGTGCTCGACATTGAAGAGATATCGTTCTCCAATGGATAAATTGTTCAAACCCTGATCACAGGAGAATGCACAGGAAGAAACACAATGGCAAAGTCGAAATATTCAATAGATGAGTTTCTCATTGCCAAAAATGCCTTATATGCAAAAAGGCACGAATTCCAAGAAAGATACGCCACTTTTGATATTTAAATCTTTTAAATTATAATTTAAGTCACATTCAATAGTTTTGACTTAAACAAAGTGGGCGCCCTTTTTGAGTTAAGTGATTAAAATATTAAATCACTTTAGAGAATATTTAAGTGATTTAAAATGTATAAAGTCAATTTGACTTTATAATAAAATATTAAGTTAATTAATAACTTAAATCACTTAAAATTCCATAACTCACTCAAAACACCAAATATTCTTGTGCCGTCAGAAGCTGTCGACTCCTGAACTGCTAACGCTTGCTGTGAACCAAACACTGGGCTCTGAAAACGAGAACGATCAAACTCGATCAAACTCTCTAGAAAGTACCACTGACCCTCTAACCAATCTAGCTAGCCCACAAGGAATAGGCTAACACCAAACATGATCATGCGAAAAGGGGACATTACAAAATGCGGATTGTGGACTCAACTGATTGATCATGTGATGCAAGAAATGCAAATCCTTCTGTCACTTCTTGCTCAACAACATTAGCTTGAATATGAGTGCTTTTGGATTCAACTATGTATTTTTTTTTTTAATGCAAGAGAACTTACATAATTGAATCCAAAATCACTCATACTCATTTTCATGGACTGTGAAAAACTCATGCCTAACATAGCTTGCTTGGATTTCCATCTAAGTGCCATGTCACTCTCTTTTTTTTTTGCAGTTTCTCTTCTAATCTGATCTATTGGATGCATTACTGCCTTTGAAGGCATGACTTGATGAGCTACTAGTGTTGTGTTGACCTTTACACTTGATCCATGCACTGAATGCACTCTTTGTGGTTTCTGAAGTTGATGCTTCCATCTGATCTTACCTCCAGTCTTTTTGCAAAACAAGTGGACTACTTCTCAAAATCAAGCATTTGAGTATCTGCAATTAGATTAGGGATTCAACAAATAGATTATAGGATGATGGTAAGAGTTTAAGTGCAACTTTAGCATATTTTTATCATCGATTGGTTTCTGAATAGCTGATAACTGACCACAGAGATCCTTCAGTTGTAACAAGTTTTCGGAAACTAATCCTGCTTCCTGCAACTTAGATACAAATGATAGATTCTTTAGATGTAAGATCTGTCTAGTGTTTGATGTCTGGTATTTGTTTTTAGGATTCTCCCGCAGAGCGGGTGCCCATGTAGCATTTCAGACTTTTGGTATTAGTCCGTCTGCAATCAACAACTTTAGAAGCATTAAGCTTGTCCATGTGCTCTGTCAAAACCCTTGGGGTGAGCAAGCAGTTTTGTTTCTTTGTTTAATATTATCTCGTCCAGGTACCTATACTTAGAAATGGTGAGTATTTTGTTACTCCATAAACTGAACTTTTCCCGTTTAACATTTCTGGCTTGGGAAAAAGTAAATGTTGTATATAAGCCCTCATTGATCAGGAACCTTGATCACTTAGCTTCCAAAAACTAAAAAATCTTGCAGCACTCTGCAAATGCGAAGGCCAAAATAGCACTGCAAATGACTTTGACACACTAGAAAAGGCAATCTGACAAAGTTTCAGATTTTAACTGTCTTGACCAAAAGATATTAAAATTTAAAGTAATTTGTACCCAGCCCAATATGGACAATCTTTTAATAATTTTCAAAGTTAAAGCTTTTATAAATTACAACTTTAAAAACGTCAAAATTTCCAATCCTAAATTTCTCTAAGCTTCCACTTAATAAAAATATGTCATAACTTAAAAAATATATTAAAGACATACCAAGCCTCATGTCTCACTTGTGTGGTCTAATTACTACTGTTGATGATTGTAGCTATGGGCTACATACTTCCATCTTATTGAGAATAATAAATTCATATAGCCTAACGGCTATTCATTTATTGAGTAAATCAAAGTGAAGAGGCGCTCCACTTGGCAACAATGTTATCTTCTAATTGGGCCGACCTTCCTTGTAATTCACATCATTTAAGTGTAATTATATTTCTCATATTGTGGCCGACCTTGTTCTTGAAGAGGTGCGACCTCTCCCACAAATTGTATTTATACAAGGTCATTTCCATCCGTTTGAAAGGGAAGCAAGTTCATTCATTCCTCCAAGTGCAAATCTCATAGAGCAGGTCAAAGGTTCTATAAGTGCAGGTTTCGATATCAAGTGCGTGCAGATTTTTATCTGTCATTGCATCTAGAGTTGGTGCTGGATATTGGCCTCATTGTAATGTGAATTGTTGCCATTATTATATATATATGAGAGATCTTTGTTGCTGGGTTTTTCTCCCTCAAGTGGAGGGTTTTCCCAGGGTATATTCTGTGTTTGTGTGTCTGATTTTTTGAATTAAAATCTGCTTATATAATCTGATCACAAAACTAACATGGTATTATAGTGTGTTTAAGTGAAGGATCTGATCAGATTTATTCAAGACAAGGCAATGTCTCATTTGAGGTAGCCATAAGTTTCAGAAAGGTGGCATTGCTGGTGTTTTCAGGGACTCTGTGAAACCATTAAACGAGCTTAGCCGTTAGGTTGAACTTTGGAGACCTTACCAATTTTAAGTCGTCTATTAGTTTCTTGCCATTATCATTGCTCTAATATTCACAGTGGAGTGGAAGCATTTGCATTCTGGATTAGTTTCTTGCCGATATCGTTGCTCTAATATTCACAGTGGAGCGGAAGCATTTGCATTTTGGAGGTTTATGAAACGGATTGTGTATGTGGGCACTGTGCTTGAAGAATCCTCTAGTTCACGGGATTCATATCGCAAATATTGATGAAGTGGAATGGAATCAAGGACCTTTCGTAGAATGTTTAAGAGTAACCTTTGAGTGATGTCAGGAGATCTTTCCGGGTCACAAAAATTTCGAACTACAAGGTTCTTATCGCAGACAAAGTCAAAATGGCAATGGTAAATAGACATTGGGTGTAGCAATTCATTTATTGATCGACCGTTGGAGTCAACAGAGGAAGTTTGTATATATGAAATTGTCATCTTGAGGAAAATGATGAATAGCCGAAGATGGGCCTGAGAAGGGATTCATCAATCGGGATATTAAGCGTTGGAGATTGGCGACATCATTCATCCCTAGTCCCATGAAGCAATTCCTGAATCTCTCATTTTTTTTTTTTTAAATTTAAATTTAAATTTTGGATGATCGAGAAAGTTAATAAGGTCGATGTTCTCTATTGAAGCATCGAGCATCTCCTTCACTCTGTTGGAAATGTTGTGGAATCGGATATTGACATTTCAGGTTCCGTCAAAGCTAAAATTGGTTCTTGTGAAAGATCAAAAGCTTGGAATTGGTCGAGTTATGCAATCCTATTTTAATCTTTGGCGCCTCTGCTTCTTGCTGTAAAAAGAGCTGAGTCAGGAATCATTTCTTCAATGAAGTTATAAGTATCGCTTCTCTTTGGACATTGTGGTGTTTTGACAGGCATTGTGTCAAGTTGCTTCCTGTATTGCTGCTTCCATGTATAATAGTATGGAACACAACACTGATCTGGTTCAGGCATCTTTGAGGCATCTGAGCATCCCTGCTTATTCATATGTCGTCGAGTGACCTCTGAGCATTAGGAGTTGAAAATCGCATTATTTATGATGCCGTTCGATTGATGGAGACATCTCTTGGTGCACAGATTCATCCAACAATAAAAGTGATGGGAAGAGTTCCAATATCGGACTTGTGCCTTCTGGAAGTAATATTCATCACTTCTGGTCGGACTCTGTTGCTGGAAGTATTGTTTTTGTTGCCATCATGAAACACATCATTGTAGGATGCGCTGGGGTTCATCCTTGATCATCTGTACATCATAGAGTTTGTTGCTTCTGTATAGCAATTCTAGGTGGGTCGCAGCTGGAAAAGGAGTGCATCGATAAATTTGAATGGTCAAAGACCATATTCAAATTTAACTAGCCACCACTACAAATTCAGAGTTAAGTTGAGAGGAGAAACAATTTTCTGTGCAATATGAAGATTGTGATGTACCAACAAAAAGAGAAGTATTTTTTGTTTGTACCCTTGCAATCATTTTTTTCTTCTAGGCTGAAATTCAATCTGCTAAGTTGTGCAGATTTGACATTGCTTATTTGGTTCGTGTGTGTAGAAAAGATCTTGTTTTCTCTTGAATAGTGATCACTGGGATGAGACCCTTTAGAGTCACCTTTCATTCATTGTGAATTGTTTTATACTAGTTGCGAAGATTTCTGAGTGTGACTTAGAAATGAAAAGAGAACTGCAAATTCGATTGTGATTGGATGATCACATCGACACCATTCTCTATGTGCATGGACTGTGATGGTGCCTTGAGAGGGCTGGTCCTATATTGAATATGCTGGCTGCCTAACCTATCTAAGAAATTTGTGTTGTGTAGATAATCTTTTGTTGTGCTGAGTTTAGCACTTCTGAGAGCAGAAAAGATGAAAGCAAAAATGTATCCGAATCAACAAAGATAACTATTATTATTTCTTTATTTTGATCTTTTTGATATTTGCTACATATTTCACTTATAGGTTGATTCTTATATATAAACTATTAAGTGATAAGCATTTCATGTTTTTAATATTGTTCATGAATTCTTATGTATTCATGCTATAACTTGGGATTGTAAACTTTATTTGATTCTAGCCTTGATATTTCTTTGGATAGTTATAATCTGTTAGTAATCTGTCTCTAAAATGCTTCCAGGACGGATCGAGGAGCAAGAAGGTAATGAGAGATTGCACAAGGAGGAAGAGCTTCAGGCATCTTATGAGGAAGTCATGCCGACCAAAGAAATGATCAAGCATGGAGTCACAAATTGCAGTCATGGGACTGAGTTGGTGGCTGAAGACATCTTTTGAAGAGGAAGAACCTATTCAGGTTGTCATTACTTCGAAGAGGGAGTTAAAAATCTAAGGATTCAAGGTTCAAGTTGAGTGCATGTCCAAGAAAAGTAATGAGATTCTGTCAATAGAGGGATTTCACTTCTAGAGGATTTCCTTGCAATCTCTGAGGTAGGGATCAAGAGGGGGTTCTGTAACTCACTGAGATGAAGTGTAGGTTGCAGTATTGCAAGGCCGATGCTAAAGTTGTTGGAAGACCTCTTCAGCTGTTGAGATCAGAATTGTATAAGACAATCAATCTGGTTTTGTCATTGGTAGCTCCGCAAACCTATTTAGAATAGAGTGATCTGGGATGAGGTCGAGGAGGACAATCTTGAACTCTCTCAGAGGTGTGCGCTGGAAAATATTCTCTAAGGCAAGCGTTGCAGGCAATCTTGGACGAAGAGGTCAGAAGATTGATGCAAGTATTTGAAGATTCAGAGGGATCCTACTGAACCTGAAAAAGATGGTGATCTAGTTGATCTTGGTTCTTTATGTTGATTTATTTCTTAATGGAGAAGATCACCTCATTATCAAATGCAAGAAGGAGTTAGCTTCTGAATTTGAAATGAAGGATCTTGGTTACATGCA
>VDFB02356906.1:0-34142 GCA_007258455.2 Sequoia sempervirens
TGGAGGGCTGCCCTAACTTACCTCATTCTAAAGGGATGTTTTGGGATGAGGATCGATAATGAATAGCATTATGTAGTACTTTTGTCACTCTATAGACCCGATCTTCAAGTTTAGGCTAGGCGAGTTGGTTTTTGGAGTCGGTATTGCACCTTAGACAACTCTTTGTCTGAGGATGACAACGTGGTTCTGAGACGATAATGCGGCATGCTAGCGTCCGCATGGCTAGAAAACATGAAGTATAGTAAAAAATACCTAAAAACTTATTGATAGCCTAGCTAGTAGATTTTGATGAGAAAAAGAGAATGAGAAAGTATAGGAAATAAAGGCGGAGATGATAAAGCAAGTAGATGAAAGCTAGAGTGATGAAGATAATCTCACAAAAACATTGATTCGCCAACTAGCTCCACACACATGTTCACCTACACACAAGCAAGAGGGGAAAATTGTTGGGGCTGTATAGGGGTCTGCCTCAGTCAGACCCTTGTTTTGGTGTTTCCACCTCCACAGACAGCTAGAAAGCAACAGAGTAGAATATGCGATAAAGAAAGTAGAAAGAAAGATTGCAATAAACACTACAAAATAATACTATGCTACTCTATCAAATCACAAAGGAGAGGAGTGAAGTGTTACCACATCGACCCAAAAGCTCACTAGCCAATGGAGGGAGAATGCAAGGTATGGACTTGGAAAAGTCACCACAAATGCAATGGTGATGAAGGGAGGTCTCACAAGATTCCAAGCCCACAACTTCTATGGCTGCCTCACACTTACAATGTGGAGTTGATGGAGTGTCAAAACTGTTGCAATGCTCACAATGAAGTGTTGGAATGCTTGAGAGTGTGAATGAACTACCAAGAGAGATGAAGTGAATGTGTAGAAGATTGCTAGAAGATGAAATGAATGAATGAAGAATATTTTTGAAGGTGGGATGAGAAGAATTTTTCGTTTCGGGTCTGTTGGTCAAAGAGGGATGTTACAATTCGACTCCAATAGGGTGTGTAATGCCTCTGCCAACTTTAGATGTAGGAATTCACCAGGGATGGTAGTGCTCCGCGTGTGCATCTTCGACAAATATTCTCTCACCAATACACAAGACAAACGCCAGGTGGATGGAAGGCAGGTGGGTGATGGGGAATTTTTCCTTCGGATTTGATTTTCTAAGGTGAGGGTATGTGAAAGGGGAATTTGCTTAAGGGGTGAAAATTCACTCCTATACAAAGTGTAACTAAATAAATTCTATTTTTGGAGGCAAGCGGCAAAGGGTGGGATGAATTAGACCAAATATTCAATCAAAGTTAGAACAATACAACCAACCCTTAAAAAATAGCAAGTAGCATGAAATACACTACAAAGTCAAATTGGTAGAATTAGGACACGATATTAGAAATCAAGTGGCCCCAAAAAAGAACTAATAATTATACTCACAAGTTCATAAGATACCATAAACAAAAATAAATTAAATAAAAGTATTATAAAATTAGTAGCAATGTTGATGCAATTTTTTTATTTACTTTGGATATGCTTATCCTAAGTATGATATTACACTTGTTTATCAAATTCATTTTGGTAGGATATATTTAGATTAGCAAGCCTTTATTTTTAGTTTTTGTTTTCTTCTCACCCTCATCGGACTTGGAGATTATGACTATATATATATAAGCCATTGTGAGCTCTTGCATTTCTCTTGAAGACTAATTTTGTTTTGGTAGTTTGATTCAATATCATTTCCATTTATGGTTTTACATAATGATATTTGTTGCATTTATTTTGGGTTATTTATTTGTTTATAGATTTTAGCATGTTATCAGAGCATATAGTGTTAGGATATTATTTTACTTTCTATATTTAAGAGATCTAGGGAGTGGAGTTGGGAGGCTAATAATTTTGTGTGCAAGCTTTCTGAGAGATCAATATGCTTTTCTCTTGTGTCTTTGGGTGATTTAGAGAATTAAAAAAATGACAAATTTATTTTACTCTTTGGAGTTTGTAGGTTTTTTTTAAACCTAGGCGATTACAAGATTTTGGTAATCTTGATAATATTTTTAGTTGTTCCATAACATCTAGAGGGCTCAAGAATGTCAAGGTTGACTATTGTTTCATTAAAATCAAATACCAAAACTCAATTTGCAAACAAAGCTTTTGTCACATCTCAACCTATGCTACATTTATATTTCAGTATATTGATGAAATTATTGGACATCATTTATGGTTGCTTGATTATCTAGTATCTACATGTGCGTGATTGCTAAATTTGATGCTTAATCTTGATACATTGAAATGAAATGGAAATAATTATCATGTTTTTTATTATGAGTTTAATTTCTTGGTTTTTGAGGACTAACTTATTAATGTGCAACTAAGTGTGACTGAGTGCAAGAATATGAGTAGATAAATGTCGAAGGCGAGAACATGGTTGAGGTAGGGGTATCCTAGTGGCTTGATAGATGAATAGTAGGATGGGATAGATCGAGACATTCACACACTCATGTAGTTGCATACTTTTGCATTGTACGATTGCATTGTGTTAATTATGAATGCGATATTGTTGTGTGTAATGAGTACATTTTATTAGGTTGTAAAAGTTAAATCACTTGGGAAAATAAATATATTTCATATGATTTTATGTTATTTTATTTCCTTAAAAATTAAATTAGTGATTAAATGGACAATTAAAAAGATTTTTTTTTTGATGCGTACAATTAAAAAGATTTTAATTTCATAATAAATTGCTTAATTTATTTATATATATAATAATATTTTAAATATATTATTATATATAAATATTATAAATACAAAAAGAATAAAATAATAATAAAATAAAATAAAATATTTTCAAAATAATTATATAATTATCTATATATAAATAATGATATAGCAAGTGCCACGTAGTGGCTAGTACTTGCTTTTATAGTATTGTAATTATTGTTTCCTAGATTTGAAAAAAGATATAAGTTTTATTAATGTGAATACAAATAAATGTAAGTTTTGTTAATCATAGTGTTTTAGTATTGTTAATTAGTTCTTTGCATGACCTAACCCTAACCCCAACTCACACCTTAACTCTAACCCTAACCCTAACAATAAATTCTAAACCATTATCCTAATCCTAGACCTATCTCTAACCCTAACTATGGGCATAACACTATCCATAACTATGGTTGTAACCCTAACCCTAATAATAAAGAATTGTAGAGTGACATTAAAAAACTATGAATTAATATTGGTAATAAGATTTGGAATAAAGATATTAGATGAATTAAATTTTGGAGCATTATATCTATTGTAGACACTTAAAATTGTCCTAAATGGTATTACACACTTGAATTTGATCATTAACATCATTTCATCCTAAAATTCATCCTCTTTTTTTGCCTGTTTAATTAAATAAGCCTAGTTATTTAATTAAATGCATCATTTGCATCTATTAATCTAATTGATTTAATTAGGTCAATTCATCCCCTTTCACCTTCACCTCTCATCCTTTTTAATTGAATAAATCAAATTATTTAATTTGAACACCTTGTGTCTTCTCATTTAATTGAATAATCCTAAATCATTTAATTAAATGTCATTTGCATCCCCTTTTCATTAAATAAACTAATGACAAGTCTTTTCCCCTCAACTCGCACAATTAAAACTTAGTTTTAATTAGAAAATTACTAATTTTCCTCACCCATCCACTTGTATAGGGAATATTTCAAAAGAATATTCTTCTATTTGGCTTGAGAAATGGAATATTCTTTCCTAACAAACTTTGTAACAACTTTGTAACAAACTTTCAAAGTTGTTACAAAGTTTGTTTGTTTGAATCATTGTGAGCCCTTGATGGTTTCTTTGATCCATGTGATCTTTGATTCTCATTCATACATAAAACATTCATGACTCATAGTGTAACAACCCAATCTATTAACCCAAAAATTACCACTATATTTTTTCTCTTGATAATTATCTTATTATGTGTTCATTCACTTGTTTCCTAAAAATAACTAATTCTTAATCCTAAAATAATGTCACTCTTGGAATTGTTGAATTAAATTTTCATTCCATGATTAAATATCCAATAAACTATAAATAACATGAATAAATAAATAAAATTCTAACAAATCTTATAAGAAGGTTTACTAAGTTTGAACTAGCGGATTTGGATTCATTAGGTTAATCTATTTAGACTATGATCCAAGAGAGATCACCCATCTTTTGGGTTTTAATAACATGGTGTACCTTATTTCTCCTTGGTGATTTAAAGGGATGATGCCATAGACACCATTGTTGCAGTAGCTCAAGCGTAATGGTATTACTCGTAAATGTGAGTTAGAGGCACCATTGATATTGAATGTTGTTGGTTTTAGTTTAAATTCTTGTTTAAAGTTTTCTATCTAAAATAAAGTAATTGTTAGAATTGATGATTCAATCCATAGCTCCCATGAAACACTTGCAAGCAATTACCTATTACAATAGAGAATATCAACAAGCGATATTGTGCTCAATAACTTGAGAATTGTATTGATGCAAATAACTTGGATGAATATTACAAATGAATGTGAAAGCTTTATAAAAGTATTGGACAAGAAAACCCTACATGCGGATTTAACAAGATAGAGACAAGTGTTGTAATTTCATGCAATGAGACAACTTGTCCTAAATTTGGTCCAAACTAATAAACTAAAGATTAAAAAGAAACTCATAAGTTTAACTTAAGTGAACTAAAATAAAAATCCTCTAATAATCAATTGATGATTAATTAATTATTTGATAATGACTTATTTACTCCAACACCCCCCTTAATAACAACTTAGGGAGAAACTAAACAATTGATAAAGGAAACTAAATGAATGCATAATGGGTCCCAACTACAAGGCTTGATGAGGTACCCATGTACAAGTAACTGAATCTCTCGTAACTAGAGAAAATGAGAAAAGCTCATGGGAAAAACTCCTCTCCAAAAGAGATAAAATAAATGACTACACTAGTGAAAGAAGGATGACTCAATGCGACCCCCAAGGAATGCTTCTATCATGCAAGTACAATAGATGTCCCTTGATAGGAGAGAGAAAAAGAAGATATGAATCCCCCCATAATGAAAAAGCTCCTGTGCCAATGATGAACACCTGAAGATAGAATATGTTCCATTGCCTGTAAACAACATTTTTTCCCTTAGGAAGAAAATGATCCAATAGTGATTGGAAAAGCCAATCCAAAAGAATGGGTGATTTTGGAACCCAAATCTAGATGATGTGTGCCTCTGAAAACTACTCATGTATCCACATGTCAGAAGGCAATGATGTTTGTAGACACCTAAAAATGGTCCGGAGAATCTAATTAATTAAATACAACTTATTTGATTAATTTATCTTAAATTCATCTACTTAGTAAATAAATAGAAATATTTATTTATATTAAGTTCATTATTAATTCTTCTATTTTTCTCCTAATTAAATAAACAAAATTAAAAACTTTGTTTTATTTAATTATTATCATTATTATTTCTTTTATATTTCTATCATAAATTAAATGCACAACTTAAAATAATTTGTGTTATTTAATTACCTCATCACATTTCTTCTTAATTAAATAAAGATATCCTAAAATCCTTTACATTTGGTATCATTTTCCTTTGTTTTAATTTAATAAACAAATATAGTTTGGTTATTAAATTATTCAATCTCTTTTTGCTAAATTTGATGAATTAAAATTATTTAAATTTATGCATAAATCTTTACCACTATTCACTCACCAATAAATTAAATTTTCAAAATTTAATTAATTCTACTGTCATTCACGGGAAGAGCTTTGGGGACAAACCTGCAGAAAGTCCTCTCAATCCTCTTCCACCCACCTTTCCTCTCATCTTGCCTGGTGTTTTCATGGGGAGAAACAATCCTCCATGATCAACTCCATCTTCTCATCCCATGCCATTCAATTCTCCAAATTGAATCCCAGCCTCTTATCCCGTATCCCTGTGCAAATGTGCTACCGTGAAAGCTATAAATACAGCTCTTTGGCTTCTGAGGAAATGAATCCCCAATACAATCTTACTCTGGGTTTTCCAAAGAATCCAACATTCATCCGACAATCAAACATCAACATCCATCCAACATCCCGATTGACATTCATCCAAAAATCGGCATTTGCAATCATGGCTGACAATCTTGATGGTTTTAAGCATTTTAATCATATAGAGTAGAATAGTTCTTCTGGTTCTCTAAAATTGTCATTTCAATGGCCTAATTAGCTTCTAAAATCTGAGAGCAAAGTAGATTAGAGAGATATTTAGAGTTAGAGAGCAATAGGATAGATTTCTAAAGATTTTTAGTTTAAATTAGTTTAAATTTCTTAAAATCTTAGATGCAATGTCTTATTTAGAGGTGTAGAAGCATGTTTAGATTGTTTAACTCATTCCTACACTTACAATTTGGCGCCCACCGTGGGGCCTAACCCCATTATTCTGCTTAATTTTTGAGAAAAGTGTCTTACAGGTATCGGTGTGTTTGTTTTTCGTGGAATCGTGGTTTTTTATAGCACGTCGGAGAGATTCTGTAGCGCGTCGGAGAAAACTTATAGCGCGTCAGTCGTCTGTTTTAGCGCGCCACTCAAATGTTTTAGCGTGCCACACAATTGTTTTAGCACCTCAACCGACTATTTTAGCGCCTCAGCACAATTCTGCAGCGCTTCAAGCCTCTATTTTAGCGCCTAGGAGCTCTATTATAGCGCTTTAGGGCTCTGTTTTAGCGCTTTAGATTTAGTGTTTTGATAGTCAATCTTAAAATGGCCATATCTTGGTCATACAGATGTCTTTTTTGATGCTTTTTTTTTTAAATGGGGTAGGATTTCATAAGCTATGCAATGGTGTAGGTATTTATCACTTTTTGTAAAGCTAAAATTTTCAATTTTATATTTAAAGTCAAATCACGTTGTAACTTGGTCTAAGGTTTAGGGTTTTTTGGATCCGATGCATCCGCGACCAAATTTTTGTTCTTTGGTCTCTTTTTAGTTAAAATTTATCAATCCTATGATAGAAAATGGATTAAAATTTATCAATCCTAGGATAGCAAATGGATAAAAATTGATCAATCCTAGGATAGAAACTTCATCATTTCTTGTGGGATTAAAATTGAACATCATGCTTTTTATGGATCAATATCTCCATATAGATTAGATCATTTGTCTTTTGGGTTTTAAAAAGAACAACTTATTTGCTGTGATTGGGTGATAGGTTTATGCTCTCCCCTTAACTGGGTGCATCAGAATACCAGACTCACTTTTACTTTAAAAAACTTGCGCTTTCAGCTTTCATTGAAACCTTTAGGCAATGGGCAGCTGCCTTGCGTAGTGGGAAAAAGTACTCACCCTACAGAACGTGCAGTGGGACAGCAAAATCCATGGCATTCAACCAACTTTAAAATTTATGTGAATTTAGAAACCCTCTTTCAATGGGAGTATGCAGGATAACCATCCCAAAATCTTTGTTCCTAAGATTGGGAGGTCTCTCGGGAGTTTATCCATTTTCATCTGAGCGAGCAATCTAAGAACCTAGAAATAGAAGCAAGCTTGTCAATTTCTAAACATTGTAATACTCAGTAGTGCAGGGGCGGGGAAGAATCTACCCTCAAGCACTCACCATATAATTGCCAAGGATTGTTTGCTCAGGGGATCCGGTATCCACTTCCGTCACTCTGAGTGCGCACCTGGAAAAGACAAAAACACGGAAAAAGCCCTCTAGGGGTGACATGGTTGTGTGGTCCACACACAATTCAGGACTGTGGGCGTTCGGTAGCATATAATGATGACCTTTTGTCTCTAGGTGAGTGCGTTGATTGTCTTATCTTGTTATAAACTAGTGAAAATCAAGAAGAACCATGTTTGGTTATTGAACATACACTCTTTGTTTAAGAATTTAGGATTTAATCAACAACAGTTCTATTTTTGCTTACTATGTTTTCTTGTCATTAAAACAGATAAGATCATCCCAAAAGGAAACACAAACCACAATGGTTGAAATAGAGAAGGATCAATTGAATGCTTTAGCTTATCAACTGGAAAACCTTCAACAACAAATCTGGGAAACAACCACAAAGAGATATCTAATGCCAAACATCTACCCATATCCTCTTGACCAAACAATGAACATGAGACCTTCTTCACCAACAACTCCATCATCCAAGTTCAATATCTTTGAATTTTTCCAAAATTTCAATAAGCCAAAATCTCAGTCCTCAAATACAAATGATAGTGAACAATCTTATCATGTCATGCATTTATCTCCATCCACCGTAAGCCAAAATGAACCTCAAGATTCTTTCACTCAAGTTAACAATTCCATCCAATCATCCTCTTCTATCATATCTTCTACATCCAATGATTCATGTCAATCTCTCACTCCAAAGCATGCTAGCATAGTCTCCCCTATACATCAAGATCAAAATATTCTTTCCACTCCATCCAATGATTCCACAATCTCACAAAGTCTTCCCATCTTTGATCAAGATCCCATTTCTCACGAATCTTATGATGATCCCCTCCTTTCACTTTTCATCCAAAATAATTCACATCCATCTCAAGAGACAAGTATCCTTCCAAGTTATTTTTCCACATCATCTAATCAATCCATACCATATCATGATTCTATTGCATCACAAGATCATGATAGTTCTTCCATCCTATCTAATGATTTCTTACCAATTGACGATCAAGACACACTTTCTACGAAATCTAATGATTCCTTTCCTCATCAAGATCAAGATATGCTTCCATTCAAGGATACCCTTTCATCCCATGAAGATTTTTATCCTTACCATGATCAAGATATGTCTTTCATACCACCTCATGATCCTTTTCCAAGTCAAGATAGAAACACCTCATCATCCCCATGTCAAGATTCTATCGCACCTATTCAAGCTATCCATGAACCCCACACATATAAATTAGGATCCTCCACCTTTATCCATTCTGGTTTGCTTCCAACACCTATCCTTTCATCCATATCATATCCTCCCCAAAATGGACTTGCATCTTGTTTCACAAACAATACATATCCCATTGGTAATCAAATGTGTCAAAGTATGAACTATAAAGGCAAAGGATTAGGCATTCATGAACAAGGTATCCTAGAACCCCTTTCTATTCAAAAACACCCATATCACCATGGCCTTGGTTATATACCTAAGTGTTCTAGTCCATCAAACCTTCCATCTATCCTAGGTCCTCATCCTAGTCCATCAAACTTTCCATCTATCCTAGGTCCTCATCCTAGTCCATCAAAATCTCCATCTATCCTAGGTCCTCATCCTAGTCCATCAAACTTTCCATCTATCCTAGGTCCTCATCCTAGTCCATCAAACTTTCCATCTATCCTAGGTCCTCATCCTAGTCCATCAAAATATCCATCTATCCTAGGTCCATATCCTATTCCTCAAGAACAACAAAGGCACACATCTTTGATGCCCTTTCAAAATTATACCCACTTTCACTCATCCATAATACCTTCATACCATTCATCTCAATTTTCCCCTCCCATTGCTTTTGAAAGCAATTTGGGTGCCAAATATCAAAAGCTTCTATATCAAAACCCACATGTATCAAAGGGTCAACATGTCTCCTTGAAGAGACATGCAAAAATAAAAGAAAAATTGATCCAAAATCAAAAGAAAATTTCAAAAGGTCACAAAGGCCCATCAAAGCAAGAAAGAAATTTTCAAAGACCACAAAGTTCCATAAATCAAAAGAAAATTTCAAAAGGCCACAAAGGCCCATCAAAGCAAAAAGGAAATTTTCAAAGACCACAAAGGTCCATAAATCAAAAGAAAAATTCAAAAGGCCACAAAGGCCCATCAAAGAAAAAAGGAAATTTTCAAAGACCACAAAGGTCCATAAATGAAAATTTTTCAAGGCCACAAAGGCCCACTAAGCAAATATCAAAGTCAAAAATCATGTGGATTCCTAAAAGTCTCATAGAAGCAATAAAATCAAAATTGGTATCCAAATTTTCTTATCCAAAAGCTTCCTCCAATCTTCCATATAATAACCTATCACTTTCCAAATTCATTCTTCCTCCATCACTCCACCATCCTTCAAGGTGTGTGCCAATGTTGAGCTTGTCATCCTTTCCATCTATCCATTATCCAACATTCATCCCCCATCATTCCCCTTTAATCCAAACCTTTGCATAAATCCTTAGTCTCTTCCATCATACCATTAATCTACCAGCATTTATGAGTCTAACCCCCATTGCCATGGTTAATTAAAGGGATAATTGGTCATGAAAATTGATGTTAAAGTCCTTCCTTCATCTCCCTATCATCCATATCCTACCTTCCATATTCCTCTTGCACTCTACACTTAGGGGAAAATCTCATCCATCTTATCATTCATGGTCATTATCCTTTCTACGCTCATTCCTTACATTTCCACTTTTGATCTTGATAAGGTTAAGAATCTTCTTGAACATCATATATGCTTATCCTATATGCTTTATCCATATCTTTTGTACCATATCTATTATCTCATCCATATTCCATCATTCTTACTAGATACATCCTTTCTTTTCATCCTTGGTTTTGATGAGGAATGGGGGAAAGGTACTTGTTCTTTGTGTCTATCTATTTGATCTTGATCATCACCATTCATTCTTGTTATCCTTGCATTATTCCATTCCATATCTCCTAGCTTATCAAAATCCATGTCATCATGTCCCTTTGCAACCTTGAATCTTATCATGCAAATCATATTTGAGCCTAGCTGTAAAACATTATCCAATCCTCATATCTTTTGTCAATCAATTGTCAACAATCATCAATCTTTTTGTACTTAGAGGATATTAGTAATCCTAAGTACTTATCATCATCATGCCTTATGGAATCAATCATTCTTGGCATATTAATCAATCAACTATTGTCATCTTTCAACAAGAGATATGTTGCTTGTGTGACATGTTTTGCAGTGACTTTCATTTTGATCTATCATTTATCCCTGGTTGCATTACCTCTATTGTGGTTCATCTTGTTCCTTCAATCGGTCATACCATCTCATTCCAAATCAAATATCTTGAAAATCCAAAAAAATTAAAAATCTGTCAAAAATCTTAAAAACATTAGAAAATCAAACTCCAAAACCTTAGAAATCAAAATCAAAAAATCAGAAAATTCATCGCAACCAAAACATCAAAAATCAAAAAACTAAAAACATCAGAAAATCAAAATCCAAAAACATCAAACAATCCACGAAAATCAAAACAAAAACATTCAAAAATCACAATACACAAAAATAGAGTCTACATCAGTCAGAAAATGGATTTTGTGTCAGTTGAACTACGTGGTCTCTGCGTGTATAATGTAGGCAAGGCTAATCTTTGATTAGTCCTCGAGGCCCCTAGGATAGGTCTTTAGGTTAGTTCTTTGGTTGAATATCTGAGAATATCATACACACATCAACACACACAACTTCAACATGGATGATCTAATCTGAATAATGATTTGAAAATACATTAAGTAGAATTTGAATTGTTGTGCTTTTTATTTTTATCATTTGCTCATCATTTATTTGGAGCTACTCAATGATGTATTGAACTAGAGAAGCAAGGAATGAGAATGATACCTTTTCTTTGTTTGTTGTTTGTGAGTTAGTCATTATTATTTTGTGAATTGTCGCAGGAAGTGCTCTACCAAGTATCATGGATGACATTCCAATTCACTTAAGAAAATGATTAATTCTTATCTGTTTATGCAAGAAATGCTCAGGTCATCTCAGTTTAATTATACCTTGATGCTTGTGTTTGCTTGCAATATCAAAAATCATGAAAGAAGTACTCAGGTCATCATTGGTCTATCTCATATCATTGATGCTTGTATTCGCTTTCAACATTTTAAAAGCTCAGTGATGATACAAAGCAAAATCAAAAGATTATTGAAATGACACTTAGAATTGCATGGTTAAAATAGATTGCATCCATATTAGTCTTGCATATGCATTTATAGATTGTTTCAAAAGCTACCAAATTTCAATCTCAAAAGCTACACGTATTCCATCTCTACATCATATCACCATCTCTTCAACATTTCTTAGGATATCATCTCTTTCCGAATCATTTTCTTTCATTTCAGTCATCTCAAATTCCATCCAATCTTAATCTATTAATTCTAGCACAAATCATTTAATCACATCCTTGGTTTTGTTCACAACCTTGTTACAAGCCTTTATCCAATTATCATCATCATCATCATCATTGGGATGTATCCTTCCCTATCATTTTGTGTTGTTTTGGGATGTATCCTTCCCTCATCAACAACACTCTTATCATCATCATCAATCAATCTTGGCTTGCAACTTGACTGGGGCAACATCACATTTATCCTTCAATCCATTTGTGCTTACTTACTTTTTTCATTATCTCTTCCTCATCCCATCCCCTATTCTATTCATCATTTTTGCATCATCAAGTCCAAGTACACTAATTGATCTTATACTGGGGCATATCAATCAATCAGTGAAGTCAAATCACAAATCAAATATCTTATCAAATCAATCAACATCAATCAATAAGTCTATCAATCAATAAAATCTAATCAGCTTTGTTCAAATCTTATGATCATCAATCTATCATTCAACTTCGCCTATCATGAGGTTAATCATTCAATTAATCAATCATTGAACCTCGCCTATCATGAGGTTAATCAATCATCAATCTATCATTGATCCTCACCTATCATGAGGTCAATTATCAATCAATCTATCATTGAATCTCACCTATCATGAGATCAATAATCTTCTAATCTATCAGGATCAACAATTAGCTGACGTGATCATCAATCATCATCACAATCAACTAGAGGAATCAATATTTCTTTATCGGGAGATAAATCATTTCTCTATCATCAAATCATCATCATAATCAATCATAAAATCCAAAATTCATCAATTTATCTCTTGTGGGGGCATATATCACTATCATTTCAAAATTCAACATCTGGGGCAAATCAGGGGCATATTTTTAAACTTTTCGTCAATACTGGTAGCTGAGGCAAAATCATTCTTTGAAGCAATGCGTAAACACATCACTTCAAAGAGGGGCAAAATGTAGACACCTAAAAATGGTCTGGAGAATCTAATTAATTAAATACAACTTATTTGATTAATTAATCTTAAAATCATCTACTTAGTAAATAAATAGAAATATTTATTTATATTAAGTTCATTATTAATTCTTCTATTTCTCTCCTAATTAAATAAACAAAATTAAAAACTTTGTTTTATTTAATTATTATCATTACTTCTTTTATATTTCTATAAAATTAAAACACAACTTAAATAATTTGTGTTATTTAATTACCACTTTTCTTTTAATTAAATAAAGATTATTCTAAAATCTTTTATTTAATTATCATTTTCTTTGTTTTAATTAATAACCAAACCCTATAGTTTGATTTATTAAATTATTCAATCCTCTTTTTGCTAAATTTAAATAAATTAAAATTATTTAAATTTATGCATAAATTATCTACCACTATTCACTCACCAATAAAATTGAATTTTCAAAATTTAATTAATTCCACTGTCATTCACGAGAAGAGCTTCAGGGAAAAACCTACAGGAAGTCCTCTCAACCACCTTCCCTCTCATCTTGCCTGGTGTTTTCATGGGGAGAAACAATCCTCCATGATCAACTCCATCTTCTCATCCCATGCCCTTCAATTCTCCAGATTGAATCCCAGCCTCTTATCCCACATCCCTGTGCAAATGTGCTGCCGTGAAAGCTATAAATATAGCTCTTTGGCTACAGGAAATGGATCCCAACTTATGCAATCTTACTCTGCAGGTTTTCCAAAGCATCCAACATTCATCTAGCAATCAAGCATCCAACATCAATCTAGCATCCATCCAACATTCATCCAGCATCTAGCATTTGCAATCATGGCAACAATCACAATAGTTTTAAGAATTTAATCATATAGGAAATAGAATAGTTCAATTCTCATTCTCTAAGTGTCATTTCAATAGTCTAATTAGCTTCTAAATCTGAGAGCAAAGTAGATTAGAGAGATCTTTAGAGTTAGAGAGCAATAGGACAGATTTCTAAAGATTTCTAGTTTAAATTAGTTTAAATTTCTTAAATCTTAGATGCAATGTCCTATTTAGAAGTGTAGATGCATTGTTAGTTTGTTTTCCTCATTCTACCACTTACAAATAGTACTAGTGCTCACAGTCGCTTTAAAGTGGGGGCACACATCACCACTCACACTTCATTTTGTGATTTTCTTTTTCTTGTGATTCCCTCTCTTGGAAACATTAGGTACAATGTTGTTTGGGATGAGACATTGTAGTTGTATTCTCTTGGAAACAAGATGAGACCATTTGCACTTATCCTCTCTTGGAGACATTTGGCATGATGTTCCCAAAGATGATACATTGCACGAACTAAGAAAAATCCCTTTTAACATTCATTACACTATTTTTCACTTACAATATCTATGAGTGTTAAGCATATGAAGTTTTTCTTACCTCATAGAGCTCAAAAACCATTTTCCTTTGTGGAGCCTTGTTAAAGTTATTAGTAGGTATAACTTTGATATGGTTGAGTGGGAAGCCCATTTAGCAGCACAACTTTCCCCATAGCCACCTCTATGTTTGAGTTCATACCAACTAACGTATGGGCGGGTGCATGCAGATGGTCGCACTTTTGTGGCCAAAAAAGTTTTTGGAAAGAGATAATGCGAGTGCGTTATAACGCACTCGCGTTATGTTGTTTTAAAAGAAAAAAAGTTAAAACTATCATTTTCTATTTATTGTTTCTCTCTGCCCATGGCCAAAAACCCTCACTTTTGCACTCGCATTCTAGGAGGAAGGATTTCTACAAATTTTATCAACAATAGTTGGATTTGCTTTGCAAATATGGCACCATGACGACAAAGAGGTGCAGGAGGTCAGTATTGTCTTCTATTTGTTTTGAATTTCTTAGTTTGAAATTGATTTTATTTGTTTTAGGTTAGATTTGATTTTTTTTTTTAAATTTGTAGGAAATCCTACAAATCCTCAACAAGAAGAGGAGGCAAATCCTCAGCAACAAAATCAACCTCCCCCACCAATCACTCAATACCCTCTTGGCACTCAAGAAAATCTGAGTGAAATTGACAACAATAAAAAACAACTTGAGGATCTTATCAGTAGGTTGAGTGATCCAAATGCTTCAACCACAGAAAGAATGTGTCTAGAAAATTCCTTGAAAAATATGTTTAAAAATGTAGATGCAATTACCCAACAAATATCTGGATGGGAAGATAGGAGGCAGGCAACTAGGGCATATTATGTAGACAAATTATCATATAAACAAGTAAAAGATTTAAAAATTACTAAAGGTGATTTGTGCTCTCTATTCACTAACCCTAAAATAAATCAAAATCTTACCCTCAATGCAAAGAGGTTTCCTATTCATTGGTGCCACCACCAAGAGATTATGAACCATTTTTATGATAGATGGTATTTAGTTTTTGATTACCCACCGTGCAATAATTGTGAAGTCCCCCAATATTTTCTTAGAAAACTATACTGTGAGTTCATATTAAACCAAATCCTAGAGTATTTTGATATGAGGGAGTTCCAGGAGAGAGGTGGGGGGTCAGCTCAGGATAGGCCTAGTGCACAGCCAGATCCTACGCAGCAAGGGAGACAACCTCTCGCTAGGTCGCCTCGTGAGCACATTGTTATGCCTGTTGTTGCAAAGGACACTACTGACATAGAGACATTGCAGGTGATCAACACTTTGACCTGGAGTGTCATCCATCATAGTATCCCTATTGTACAATGCCATCTAGGGGAGTCTTCGAGTGGTGGCCTTCGAACCCATGTGTGTCAATCTTGTGGGGTGACTTGTTCATATGACCCCACTGGAACATAGGAGGCTACTATGCAGGATTTGTATGCTGCTACACAGGATCTGTATGCTGCTACACATGATCTGAATGCTGCTATAGGGATGGAGAGGATGGTTGACATTTTGCATCGTGCATATGGCATTGATAGTTAGGTAAAAGTCAAAATGTTCATTGAATTTAATTTATTAAATTTTGATTCTGAAATGCATGATTAACTAATTTAGTTTTATTATTTTAATAAAATTACAAGGTCACAGTGTTGAGACTGGATACACCAGTCCTCCACCTACTTATTTCTGCAGTACACCTATCAGTGGGGTATGTAACTAGTAAACAATTATAAATTTATTACATGTTAATAGCATTGTTTTACACATGGTATTTTAATACATGTGATTTTGGATGTTGAATAGGCTAATATTGGCGATTTCAAGCAAACACCTCCTAGTGCTAGTGGATTCACTCAAACACACATGGAGGTAATAGAATAAAGAGAACTTAACTAATGAATTCTACTTAATAAATTTGTGTAGTTTATATTCATATTGCTGGTTACGTTGCATTACACATCATTCAAACTCAAAGAATTAGTACTTAAAATTCCATAACTAATAACCAGATGTTGATAAATGACAAAATTTCAGCTGTACAATATAGTTGTTTAGAAATTCAACATAAGCAACACGATGCAATTACTTCACATGGAGGCATGTGCTTGCAAAGGTGCACCACCACGACAAACTATGGGTGCTTGGAAAAAATCTATGAAACCATAATAGTAAGCAATAGCATAGACAAGGTAGTTAGTGATGCAGAGCATCATATTAAAACACTCAATCATCAGGGTACATCTGATGCAGAGCATCCAACAAACACCATCAACATCATTTCTTCAAGGGATTTCAATCCCAAATAGAATTAGGAGAAGATCAAATATAATTTCATCATAAATCTACTTTTCATTCAACCAAAATCCACTCAAATTCTCTTAGCCATTCCATAGGCCATCATTCATCATTCCACTAATTAGTATTCCAATTGATTCATTCAAAGCAAAAACCATATTAAAGAAAACTTTGACTTAATCAATTAGATTCACATCATTCTCAACCACCATAAAAAACAACATAAACCTGATTATTGACACTCGAACAATTCATCCTTTCATTTATTCACCAAGGAAACAAATCAATTAAACCATACCTCACTATTATCAGTCCATTATCAAGCACTGTACTCACCATATTTTGACTACAACAATCTATTTATAGGTTACAAACTCCTGCTATGACAAAATCTTGATTATCATCTTGTAGTTAATCACCAATTTGCTCAAAGGGCTTCATAATAGTCACCCATCCAACCATCAAAGTCACCAAACCTATCTTATACACCTTAAAAAAAAAATAGTAACATCAATCATATCATTAGTTTGATAGTAACCAAGCACTCAATCATATCACAAAAGCTTTGAAAGGATACAAGTCAGAAATGTTGAAGATAGGAGAGATTGCCACCCCAAGAGGTAGCTCTATTTCATAAGCATTTTGGCCAAACTTGTATACCACCGTGCAAGGTCCTATCTTCTTCATCATGAGTTTGGTATACTTTCCTTTTGGAAGTCTCTCCTTCTTCAAGTGTGCCATCACCAAGTCTCCAACCTTGAATTGGACATTCCTCTTCTTTAAATCTGTCTTTTCCTTATACTTCTCAACATTCTTTTGAAGGGTTTCCTTCACTTGTTGATGAATATCCCTGATTGTAACAACAGAGTCCTCACCTTGAGCACTTCTCCTAGCAACTCCTTGTAGATCTCTTAGTTCATAGACCCCTCTAGGGTGCATGCCATAGACTACCTCAAAAGGGCTTCTACCAATGCTCCTATTCATGGAGTCATTATATGCAAATTCAACTTGAGGTAAAATCAGATCCCAAGCTTGTCCATGGTCCTTGGTAAGGCATCTTAAGAGGTTTCCTAATGATCTATTCACCACTTCAGTTTTTCAATCCATTTGTGGATGGTATGTTGAACTAAAGGACATATTTTTTCCCTGAGTTTCTTCCACAAGGTCATCCAAAAGTGACCAATGAATTTAGAATCCCTTTCAAAAACAATGCTTAAAGGCATTCCATGTATCCTAACAACCTCCTTAAAGAAGAGACCTGCTATATGAGATGCATCATTGGTGCATTTGCAAGGAAAAAAATGTGCCATCTTACTAAATCTATCAACTACCACAAAGATACTATCAAAACCTTTTTGGGTTCTAGGCAACCCCAAGACAAAGTTGATACTTACACACTCTGGAGGCCTATTGGGAATGGGAAGTGGTAGATAGAGTCCTACATTTGATGAAGTTCCCTTCACCCTTTGACATATTATGTAGCCTTCCACATACCTTCTCACATCCACCTGTAACTTTGGCCAATAGTAAAATCTCCTAACTTGTTCTAAGGTCTTCTCAAGGCCAAAGTGACCCCCAGGACTCCCACTGTGTTTCTCCTTTATGATATTCTCCCTCATTGAGCATTTATGCACACACAATTGGATTCCTTTGAAGAGAAAACCATTCTACAATAAAAATTTAGAGAATTCACCATGAAAATAATTCAAATGCTGCTCACAAACATTGTATACCTCCTTGAAATATGAATCTTAATGATACATATCCTTCAATGCTTCAACCCCCATGCTTTGGAGTTGGATCTCTTGCACTACAAGTGACCCTCTATTGAGAGCATCTCCCACCTTATTTTCTTGGCCCTTCTTATGCTTTATTGTGAAAGTATAGGCTTGCAAAGACTCTACCCACTTCATGTGCCTATGACTGAGTTTGTCTTGTGCATTCAAAGAACTCAAGGCATGATTATCAGTATAAACAACAAATTATTTAGGTAACAAGTAGTGCCTCCACTTTTTGAGGGCTTGGACCATAGCATACAATTCAAAATCATAGGAAGAATACTTCCTCTTTGCTTCATTCAGCCTCTCACTATAAAATGCAACCGGTTTGCTTTCTTGTCTCAAAATAGCCCCTATTGCTTGATTGCTAGCATCACACTCAATGGTAAAAACTTTATCGAAATTAGGGAGAACAATTATAGGTTGTTGTGCTACTCTCATTTTCAGATATTCAAACCCTTTATTAGCCTAAGTGGTCCAAGAAAACTTAACTTTGTTACCTCCTATGATGGTGTCCAAGATTGGTGCACAAATTTGGCTAAAGTTCTTGATGAACTTTCTATAAAAGCTTGCAAGTCCATGGAAGCTTCTCACATCTCCCATGGATTTTGGCATTGGCCTTGAGTAAGAATAGCATGCACCTTTCAAGGATCCATCTTCAAACTTCCCTTGGAGATGACAAAACCAAGGTAGACTAGTTCTTCCTTCATGAATTTACACTTTTCCATGTTGATCAACAACTTCTCCTCTTGTAACCTCCTTATTACCATGTCAAGGTGCTTCAAATGTTCTTCTTTAGACCTGCTAAACACAAGGATGCCATCTAAATAAACTACAACAAAATTTCTAATGAAAGGTCTCAATACCTCATTCATAAGGTGCATAAATGTACTAGGGGCATTTGATAACCCAAAGGGCATCACCAACCAATCATAGAACCCTTAATTAGTCTTAAAATTTTTCTTCCATTTATCCCCCTCTTTGATCCTTATCTGATGGTACCCGCTCTTTAGATCAATCTTGGAAAAGTAAGGTGCTCTTGATAGACAATCCATGAGGTCCTCCATTATTGGCATCGGGAATCTATATTTGATTGCATGATCCTATTAATGTCTCTTGAATCAGTGTAAAGCATCCAATTCCCATCCTTCCTTGGTGCTAGGATAGTAGGAACAACACATGGGCTCAAACTCTTCCTTACTAGCCCTTTATCCGTCAACTCTTGCACTTGTCTTGCAATCTCCTCATTTTGAGCAGGTGTCATCTTGTATGCAACCTTATTAGGCAATGCAGCCCCTAGAATCAAATCAATATGGTGGCTTATATCCCTAATGGGAGGTAGGGAACTAGGTAATTCATTCACCGTTATGTCCTTGTACCTTTCCAACAACTCTTGGACTTTGTTTGGTGCATCTTCCTTCTTCTTTGTGGGCAGATCTACTTCACTTTTTGGCTTCATAATCAGGAAGAATCCTCTTCCTCCTCCTTCGTTCAAGGTCTTCATGAACTCCTTCTCACCCACCATCAAAACATTAGGCCCTTCATGCTTTTCTTTGTCTTCTTCTAGGAGATTTGAAAGGTTGTAAGTCTTCCCATCCTTCAAAATGGAGTATTTTTTCTTCTCCCCATCATTCTTGGTCTTCCTATCAAAGTGCCAAGGCCTACCAGAAATATATAGCTTAATACTTGTACTCAAAATTTTGTTCATTAGATCTCATACATTATAAGTCATGACATGGATCTCGCTATTGTAACTTTTTTGTGATTGAATAATTTGTTGTTTTATTTTCAAATGTTGGTTGTGGGAACACCTCCAAATGTTACAAGGGTAATGGATATCAGTATTTCATTGGCTATACAATCCTCCATGGCTCTAATAGAGGAGGTATGAGGAAAATTACTAAATTTCAATTTACATTTGTTGTTATAGATGTTAATTCTAGTGAAAAATCAAACCATTATTGATTCATAGTTTAATTCGTATTTGGATGGTTTATACAGGGCTTGAGCACACATGAGCATTGGCATGCAAATATTTCCATCGTGGAGAGTGATCATGAGATGGTAGTAAGTGATTATTTTGTTAAATATATCATTTCTTATAATGTAATTTCTATATATTAATGTCTTTACTTCTTATTGTAACAGTTAAGACTTCACCAGGAGCTAAACTATAGGAGTAGGAGCAGGAGCACTCCTTGAGCACAACATAAATGACGCACATACTTATCGCCATCAAATTGCCAAACAAAGGGAAAAAAATTATTTCCAGAGCATGGAGAGAAATGAATTTTGATTCTAGAGCCCTTTCTTGTATGCCTAGACATGGCAATTTTGTACATATCTTGTATTGGATATATTTCACAGTGTATGCCTATATGGCATTCGAGTGTAAGCCTATATGGCTATTTTGTAACTATATTTTATACTTATATCGACATATATTGATGTATGTGTACATGGCTATTTGGTTAATACAAATATTTTTTATCGATGGTGTCCATATTTTCTCTTTTTGACAATGTCAAAATCATGGCTACATACATATTAGGAAAAAGACTTTTCCTTTTAGATTAGCAATACATGGAAGTTTCAAAAAGTATCCTTGATATTACAAAAAGATGTGTTTATACCATAGCATAAAAAATATTTTGGGGAAAAATTTGACAAACCAAAAGTATAAGATTTTTTGAAAAAATCAAGAAATAGTCTAGAAAACATTAGAGAAAAAAATCAGATTTAAAAAAAAGGTAAAAAAAAAGTAAAAAAAGTAGAACAATTTCTGAGATAAAACTTTTAAAAAAAAATTAAAGGAATTTCCATAGCATAGAGATATAGAGAGCAAATAAAATAAAGAGTTTAACTAATAAATTGTAAAATAGATTTTTGTAGTTTATATTCATATCATTGATTACATTGCATTGCACACATCTTTCAAAATCAAAGCATTGCTTCACATTGCATAACTAATAACTAGATGTTGATAGATGACAAAATTTCAATTACAATATAGTTTTTACATAGTCAACCTAAGTAGTTATGCAATTACTTCACATTGCATAACTAATAACTAGGAGCAACTCCCAATTGCATTTGCTTGTCATGGCATTCTATGAGACCATTTCTTTGAGGAATTTTTTCAAACAATTCACTGCCTTGTCTATACTACCACATTTTTGATACATGTCTACCAAAGCATTTTGTCAAATAGTTCACTGCCTTGTTGCTATGGCTGAAAGCCTAAAACAAGTGCTTTCGAACAAGCTATGGATGCTTCAAAAAAATCTATCAAAAGCATAATAGTAAGCAATATCATAACAAGTAGTTGAACTCTTTGAAAAAATGCCTCAAAGAAATGAGGTCTCATGGTGATGGAATGCCATGACAATGAAATACTTTTGATTGTCATGGAATTCCATCACCATGAGACCTCATTTCTTTGAGGCATTTTTTCAAAGAGTTCACTTCCTTGTCTATGCTAACACATTTTTCATACATGTCTATCAAAGCATTTTATCAAACAATTCATTGCCATGCTGCTATGGCTAAAAGCCTAAAATAGGTGCTTTCAAACAAGCTATGGATTGTCATGGCATTCCATCACCATGAGACCACATTTCTTTGAGGCTTTTTTTCAAACAGTTCTCTACCTTGTCTATGCTACCACTTTTTTCATACATGTTTACCAAAGAATTTTATCAAACAGTTCACCTCCTTGCTGCTATGGCTAAAAGCCTAAAATAGGTGATTCAAAATAAGCTATTGATACTTGGAAAAAATCTATCAAAGCATAATTTAATAAGCAATAGCATAGACAAGGAAGAAAACTATTAGAATAAAAGCCTCAAAGAAATGTGGTCTCAATGGTGGTGGAATGCCATGACAATCCATAGCAATTTTCTTGTCATGGCATTCGTCATGGCATTCCATCACCATGAGACCACATTTCTTTGAGGTATTTTTTCAAATAGTTCTCTGCCTTGTCTATGCTACCACATTTTTCATACGTGTTTACCAAAGCATTTTATCAAATAGTTCACCTCCTTGCTCCTATGGCTAAAATACTAAAATAGGTGCTTCCAAACAAGCTATGGATGCTTGGAAAAAATCTATCAAAGCATAATTTAATAACCAATAGCATAGACAAGGTAGGGAACAGTTTGAATAAAATCCTCAAAGAAATGTGGTCTCAATGGTGGTAGAATGCCATGACAATCCATAGTAATTTTATTGTCATGGAATTCATCGTGGCATTCCATCACTATGAGACCACATTTATTTGAGGCATTTTTTCAAATAGTTCAATGCCTTGTCTATGCTACCACATTTTTCATACATGTTTACCAAAGCATTTTATCAAATAGTTCACCTCCTTTCTACTATGGCTAAAATCCTAAAATAGGTGCTTCCAAACAAGCTATGGATGCTTGGAAAAAATCTATCAAAGCATAATTTAATAAGAAATAGCATAGACAAGGCCCAGTGAACTATTTGATTAAAAGCCTCAAAGAAATGTGGTCTCAATGGTGGTGGAATGCCATGACAATCCATAGAAATTTTCTTGTCATGGCTTTCATCATGGCATTCCATCACCATGAGACCATATTCCTTTGAGGCATTTTTTCAAACAGTTCTCTGCCTTGTCTATGCTACCACATTTTTGATACGTGTTTACCAAAGCATTTTATCAAACAGTTCACGTCCTTGCTCCTATGACTAAAATCCTAAAATAGGTGCTTCCAAACAAGCTATGGATGCTTGGAAAAAATCTATCAAAGCATAATTTAATAAGCAATAGCATAGATAAGGCAGCAAACTATTTGAATAAAAACCTCAAATAAATGTGGTCTCAATGGTGGTGGAATGCCATGAATTTCCATAGCAATTTTTTTGTCATGGCATTCGTCATGCCATTCCATCACCATGAGACCACATTTCTTTGAGGAATTTTTTCAAACAGTTCACTGCCTTGTCTATGCTACCACATTTTTCATACATGTCTACCAATGCATTTTATCAAACAAGTCACTGCCTTGTTGCTATGGCTAAAATCCTAAAAAAGGTACTTTTGAACAAGCTATGGATGCTTGGAAAAAATCTATCAAAGCATAATAGTAAGCAACAAGCTATGGTCTCATGGTTTTTTTTCACACGAAAATCAGTGTGATTTTATTCACATATTTTTGTAGGTTATAAACACTTTTTTTTTTGCCAATTTTGTTGTTTCAAATGAAATTCAAGTTTATGGTCATTTTTTTGTTTATATGATCATATGTGATATTCTAATCCTAATTCATGCTTCTAGGTTGCATAGATATATATTTTGTTTTTACATATTTTTGTACCAACGAACCCAAAACTAACTGAACCCCCCCATCCCCCCCAAAATTTTTTGGCCAAACCAGCATGTTTGTGTGACAAAGAGGACCATTCCTAGTGTGAATATGCCTATTCGAATGTGTTGGAATAGTTCGTTTGGTCACACGAATTGCAGAACGAAAGTTGCACCACTTTAAAACTTTCCACTACTTCCATTTGATAATTTTTCCATCAACTAAAATTTGGATACCACGGGAAAACCACTCTGAGATAATGAAAACCAAGAGAGGTTATTATAGAGGGTCCCAACGCAATCCCATGGGATCAAACGATAATTTTCTAAGCATTGCGATGTCCAAGTAACCTCATGCTAAAGTTTGCAGTGATTTTTCCCTATGGACCCTTAAGGGATCGATCCAGTTGAACATTGCTCGAAGCGATTCCGCATGTTTGGGTGAAAAAGAGGACCATGCCTAGTGTAAACATGCCTATTTAGATGCATTGGAATATTTCATTTGGTCACATGAGTTGCAGAACAAAATTTGCACCACTTTGCAACTTTCCACTACTTCCATTTGACATTTTTTTCATCAACTGAAACTTCGACACCACGGAAAAACCACTCTAAGATAATGGAAACTGAGAGAGGTTATTGTAGAGGGGCCTAAAATGATCCCATAAGATTAGATGAGAAGTTTATAAGCATCATGGTGTTCTGGTAACCTCATGCTGAAGTTTGCAACCATTTTTCCCTTTGGACCCTTAAGGGATCGATCCAGTTGAACATACTTCAGAGCGATTCCACATATTTGGGTGCAAAAAGAGGACCATTCCTACCATAAAAATGCCTATTTGGATGCGTTGGAATAGTCTGTTTGGTCACACAAGCTGCAGAATGAAAGTTACACCACTTGGCAACTTTTCACTACTTCCATTTGACACTTTTTCCATCAATTGAAATATGGACACCACGGGAAAACCACTCCCAGATAATGAAAAATGAGAGAGGTTATTGTAGAGGGGCCCAACATGATCTCATAGGATTAGACAAGAAGTTTCTAAGCATCACGGTGTCTGAGTAACCTCATGCTGAAGTTTATAGACATTTTTCCCTTTAGACCCTTAAGGGATCGATCAGGTTGAATGTAGCTCGGAGTGATTCTGCATGTTTGGGTGCAAAAGAGGACCATTCCTAGCATAAAAATTTCTATTTAGATGTGTTGGAATAGTCTGTTTGGTTACAAGAGTTGCAAAACAAAAATTGCACCACTTTGCAACTTTCCACTACTTCCATTTGACACTTTTTCCATCAAATGAAAACTGGAGACTATGGTTAACCAGTCCAAGATAACAAAATCTGAGAGATTATATTATAGAGGGTCCTAACATGATCCCATAGGATCAGACGGGAAGTTTCTAAGCATCACGGTGTCTGAGTAACCTCATGCTGAAGTTTGCAGGAATTTTTTCCTTTGGACCCTTAAGGGATCGATCCGATTGAACGTAGCTCAGAGTGATTTCGGGTGTTTGGGTGTGAAAGAGGACCATGCCTAGTATAAAAATTCCTATTAAGATGTGTTGGAATAGTTCATTTGGTCCCATGAGTTGTAGAACAAAAATTGCACAACTTTGCAAATTTCCACTACTTCCATTTGACACTTTTTCCATCAAGTGAAAACTGAAGATACGGGAAAACCACTTCGAGATAATGAAAAATAAGAGAGGTTATTGTAGAGGGGCCCAACTCAATCCCATAGGATCAAACTGGAAGTTTCTAAGCATCACGGTGTCCAAGTAAAGTCATGCTAAAGTTTGTAGGCATTTTTCCCTTTGGACCCTTAAGGGATTGATCTGGTTGAACATAGCTCAGAGCGATTCCGCATGTTTGGGTGTGAAAGAGGACTATTCCTTGCATAAAAATTCCTATTCAGACATGTTGGAACAATCCATTTGGTCACATGAGTTGCAGATCAAAAATTGCACCACTTTGCAACTTTCCATTGCTTCCATTTAACACTTTTTCCATCAATTGAAAATTGGAGACTACGGGAAAAACACTCTGAGATAACAAAAACCAAGAGATTTTATTGTAGAGGGGCCCAATGAGATCCCATAGGATTAGACGAGAAGTTTCTAAGTGTCATAGTGTCTGAGTAACCTCATGTTGAAGTTTGCAGGCAGTTTTCCCTTTGGACCCTTAAGGGATCGATTCAGTTGAATGTAGCTCAGAGTGATTCCGCATGTTTGGGTGCAAAAGAGGAGCATGCCTAATGTAAACATGCCTATTCAGACATTTTGGAACAATCTATTTGGTCACATGAGTTGCAAAACAAAAATTGCACCAATTTGCAACTTTCCACTACTTCCATTTGACACTTTTTCCATCAACTGAAAACTAGAGACTCCAAGAAAACCACTTTGAGATAACAAAAACTGAGAGAGGTTATTGTAGAGTGGCACGACGCAATCCCATAGGATCATACGATAATTTTCTAAGCATCACAGTGTTCGAGTAACTTCATGCTAAAGTTTGCAGGCATTTTTCCCTTTGGACCCTTAAGGGATCGATCTAGTTGAACGTAGCTCAGAGCAATTCCACGTGTTTGGGTGTGAAAGAGGACCATTCCTAGTGTAACACATGCCTATTACATGATAAATGGTCTGTAAATCCATTATTTAACACAACTAACCCTAAAACACTTAAATTACAAGGTTCACCACATAAATCCCCTTATTGATCAACTTTTTTACATCATGACTCAATTGACCTAATACATACAAAAATGGTATTGAATCCTTGTTAAATGAAATAGAATGACCTTAAACCATCTAAGAACACCCTCAATGATCAAATGACCAAATAATAGAAACCACAAGCATTCAAGTGTTGAAAAGATGGAGTTGGTGCTCCTGCTTTCAAAAGTATGATTGCCAACAACATACAACATTCACAAGGCCTTTTTGAAGGCATATCAACCTCCTCAACTGACTACAACCACTTTTCAACTTCTTTTACAAGTGTGACCCTTCAACTTCTAAGTATTTGCAAAATGACAACTTTTGGTTTGACAACATTACATTGTTATGTTCAAATTTTGACATATTGATGTAAATGACTCCATACCTAAACTAGTGACCTTATGAAGGCCTCATTACATCATCTTGACTCTTACATTACGAATTTACATACATTTTCACATTTAGGCCATTCAAGGCTTCATTACACCAAATTGACAACATGCCAACATGACATTGCAACCTCATATCCTACCAACCTAGATTGACTTAAAACACCGTTGTGCACATACTTACAAATTAATCCAATGAACCTTTTGGGTCTACTCTACTCTTTATTGTGTCAAGTATTGCCTCATGGTCAGACTCATGGACCTTCCACAAGGTCTTGTTCAAAGGTCTACCCTGATATTTTCTCAAACGAACATTGGATGCCACGACAAGGTTTGAGTAATGAAGAATCTTATGATGCGTGTCAAATTCCTCAAACAACCAATGTTTAACACTCTTATGTGGGTACCTTCTCAGCCACGTTCTAGTAACAACAACTGAGCCTATAGGGTATTCAATGTTTTCTCCATCTATAATTGGGGATTCCAATTTCTTTTTTGTCTTAGCACAACGACACAAGTAATAGTCTATACCCTCTTCATTGTCTTCATCTGCAATAACTACATAAACATGCCCTACATTTATATGTGTGGCATATCTCTTGAAATTAGTCAACATTATGAATACAGTACAAAGTAAGATAACAATATGGAATTTCAAATACTAAGCAAGTAGATATATTACCTGGTTGAACTAGATCTGATACATGGTCAAAGTCGATTGATGATTCCATCAGTGTTAGTTCCAATGCCATCAGAGGGTGATACATGTGAAGTGGGCTAAGATAACTTGTCAACCATTTTTCAACCCACTCCCCTGACTCACAATCATTCCAGACTTGCATTGTACATGAAGAACAAAAGCATGCCATCTTATGTGTATCAATACTCCATGAACCTGCATTGAGCTAAGGAAAGAGTGCAATTCACTCGATCCTGTTAGTGTACAACAATCCTCATATGGTGTAATGTTAGTATCATCCATCAACCAAAAAAATATATGAACTGAAGACATACCTTCATTACCTAGACCCATCAAACCATTACACCACTTGACGATTGATCTTGCATCTGTCAACTGTGCATTGTCTTTGTACTTTAACTCTTCTCATGCTAATGCTCTTTTCACACATGCTCCTGCACCTTCATGCTCTCCCTTTCCATGTCTAGCCTCACAAAAGCTCCACATATGTTGAACACATGTAGTGAGATGCATCCTACACAACCAGTAGAAAATGCGTGCGTTCTTGAACTGTGCTGCACAGTTATCTAACCATATTATATGTTGATCATATGATATGCCCCTCTGAGCCAAATGATTGTAGAACATCTAGAAGCAACCTTGTACGAACTCTAGAGAATGTGTGCGATGATCACTAATATAAAAGTGATACTCCCTCAATACCTTCCTTTCATCCTCTATACCTTCAGTTGCATGTATGAATGCTATGTGAACAAATATCAAAAGTTGTGTGGAGTTGTAATAATATGACTGCACCTCATGCTGTGGCTGTAAAGTGTAGTTCTCTGCAAAGTCAACCACTGATACTATGCTACCAAGTGGAAAGGTGTCCTTGCATAGCTTGAATTGCATGTCCAACCAGTGATCTCTATGGGTATGCCTTGCATACTCATACACTAGATTCTCATAAAACATGGACATGAACTGATACACTAGAATCTTCTGAATAACCAACTCACACCTTTTTGCTTCAGACCCATCTTTTGTAGCATTTGCCACTATTTTATACTTCCCGAACTCTACTAGTTTTTGTCCCACCTCATATGTGCTTTCCATATGTTGACATACTAGCATTCGTTGCAAGCCACCACAATGCTCACATGAACCATCCAAGCATGTTGTCCTATAGAATATTTGGCCATCCTCTATTTCACATAATTTTTTTTATAAGAACTCTCTTGAAGATTTTGGTGGGGCTTCTATGCCACAATCCTGCAAAACATTGTTAGTATGTAAATCTAAACATATAGAACAATAAACATCATAATGGTTAGAGAATTCAATATGTAGTTTACAACAACAAGTAGTGCATCTGTAATTTATCTTGACATAAAAAGATTTAATCATTTCAAAAAATATTTGAGAAATACTAATTTGAGGATAATAATTTTGAAATTTATGAAAAAATTGGGTTTGAGTCGTATCCAAAAAATTCTTTGGATGTGGCTCACAGTTTCAACTACCGATTCTCCTTCTTACAACATCCCTTTGATTTAGAGATGGGCTTGTATTATTCTTCCAATAATCTTCAATTAGTGTTCTCAATGATTCAACAACTTTTTTTATCTTTGTGTGGCTGTCTCCCTGAGAATGCTCATAGTTCATTTGAATCGGTGCCCTCAATTTTTTGCCACCTTTGAATGACTTTTGATAGTATTTTTCTACTAATTCCCATTTGTTCACTTGTCTTTATAATGAGGTGAGATCTCTTTGTTTGATAGCTTACCAAAGTCAATGTAATGACACATCGGGTGACATTACCATCCTTTGAGCATGAGGTCTTACCCACACTATCATAAGCATCCATTAGATTCTTCACAATAGTGTTTTCACTTGATGCATTCGATGTTCGCAACCCAAGAGTCTTCATGATGTTTCTGTACTTTAAACCCCACATCATTTGAACAAATAGTTGACATCTTTTAGTCTCATTTAGCATTTCAAAGAACATTTTTCAAATCTTATCAGCATATCTTCTACAAGTGCATTCTGAAATCTTACCTTCCATGTGCTGCAAAATATCCTCATCAATATTAATCAAAAACTTTGGCTTTCTACAAAAAATTCTAGGTGGTGTTCTCTTAGGTACATACATCTCAACATTAGCAATTTCATCAATATTGAATTGAGGTGGGGTAGATTGTGTACCTTCAATCGAGGGTGGAATAGAAGACATACCTTGAGGTTCATGTGGGGATGATGGCATACCTTGTTCCTCAACTCTGAGTGATGATGTACTCTCAACTTCAGATGTGGTGGATGGTGTCCAACCATACTCACTTGTGGTAGATGGTGTCCCTCCACATTCTCTTGTGCTTAATGGCACTAATACATTTGACTACAAAATACGACGAAACTGTTTGATGAAATATGTAAAATTCGATGCTCATCGACTGCTTGTAAAATTTGATGTGTAATTTCCAATTTTTGGAAAGTTTATCCCTGGCATTCATCTAAATTTTGACGAACCTAGGGTTCATCGAAATGTCAGCTATCATTTTCGTCAAATTTTTGAAAAACATGAAAAATTAAAAAAAATCAAATTATGGCCGACATAAAGAAAAGTGAGTTCACGCCTAATTTATTGTGATAGTGTTTTGCTCTACTTGAGACAGCTTGTGGAGAACTAAGGATGATTTTCTTAGGAAAAAAAAAAAATTCAAGAAGATATTGCCAGGTTGAGGGTAGTCATTGTATTTTTACAGAATTCAGTTGTGAAGTAAGATTTGTAGTTCCAAGTTTGAAAATCATATTTTAAAGCAACATCTAATCAGATTTCATTTTTAGAGGTTAAGGGTTTTGAGAATTTCATGTCCAAATTTTGTTTTGTGGAATCACCATAAGATTACAACGGAGGAACAAATTCTTGTAATTGTAATTATGTGATCCAGAACTATATTGGTCATGTGGCACAGTTATGCTATAACAAATACATGATGCATTCATGTGTGACCCAAGTTTAATGTGGCTATGTTGTGATAGAAATGGAGGCACTCATATAATGTAGTTAATTTAGGTTGTATAATGTAGTTTTCAATCATCATTGGGTGCATTCAAGTTATCTCAAGTTTAAGTAGTTATATAGTACATTCCAAGCACAACCCATATTTTAATAGGATTTATTCTAGAATTGATAAAGGGTACCAAACCTTATGAATGTTACTTGACATATATTTGCATAATCTCAAATTCCTTCAGAGGCTTTTGAAGTATCAATGTATCCTATATAGGGTTTAGAATGATTTCTTTTAATTAAAAAATAAATAAATGATGTATTTCTCTATAATTAGATAATGTGGAGATCTCCTAAATCTGCCCCAACACACTATCCTCTTTGGCACTGTATTCATTACTCTAGCTACTAGGTTTTTGTATGTGACATCTTTAATATCTTCATGACCATGGATTTTAAATAGATCTCAATCTTTGCTTTAATCCTTTTCATGGTAACCCTTGAGTTCCATAATCCACCTTCAATCTCTTCTAAGAACGCTGTCTTAAGTTAGACTGCATAGTATGCATATAAAGCAATTCTTTTATACCTACCTTTATTCCAAACCACCACTCACTGCCTTGCTTAAAATTTTGCCTCCATAAGCACAATAGCATGTTTTAAAATCATGGTTGCCAGTGATTGACCATTAAGCTCACCAATTTCAACATGAAGATCAATGATATTTTTTTCTTCAAACTCAAGGAATTATGGAAGATAACATTGTGAGTTATTTGTTGTGTACGATTCAATTTTCTTGCATATTTACTACTTTTCTAACTTTCTTTAAGATTGGGTATTGCACCCTCGGCTGCAATCTCAAACAGCTCACTCACTATCACTTGAAGATTCCTTTCATGAGCATCCTTCTATAAAATCAAACTATGCCCTATAGACTGCCTACTTACTACAGGGGACTCATTGTTTCATGGTATTGTAGTTCTTAAGATCCTTCAGCCTTATTGACACTACTTCACAGTCCACAAGGTATTATTCACTATTCTCCCATCTTTGGTGAGTCTCAAAACACTGCTCAAACATGCAATCTACTACCTCCATTATACAATATTAATGTCTAAGAAGAAACATTGAACCTATGATTACCACTGTCACTTCATTTGGACAGTCATTCCCTGATTGCATTTACCTTGTCTAACACTACCAAAAGCATTTGAAAAACCCTTAAGGTCCGACAAGGGTGTAAAACTCCTTTGTTAAATCTCCCTTTGCCAAGGGTTTGAGCTTTATTATCTTGTCCACTACTTAGCCTATTTTATTTGTCACATCTCAAAATGCATCATTCTTCTTATCTGCGATTGCATTTCAAATGTCACTAATCTACATGATTAATGCTTGTTGTGGCTGCAATCTTTAGATTGCAAGATTTTCTTATTACCTACAATTTCTCAATCTTTCTAGTATTGCAACCTCACTAATCCGCTATAGTTATTGTTTATGTTTCTACGGAGGCCTAGGGTTTGTACCCTAATCATGGTCTTACCAATGCTTATGTTGTTTTTTATTAGGGCTCTCTCAATGTTGAGGGCCCTAGGGATAAGCTCGTCATAAGAAGTGACACATTGCATCTTTAACTAAAAGGATAAATCTGTATTGACATTAGCAACGATAATTCTGACTCATTGCTCCTTAGGAATGTGTCACTTGCTCTTACTAGTTCACTACCTTCATTGTTGTAGGAATTTTGTGATCAAGTTCAATATTCTGATTTTAGGAGTCTTAACGGTTGGAAATCATAGTAACATAAAAATTTAATAAGTTTTGGAATTAAAATTGTAAAGTGTTTTTTGGGGTCATTAACTTTAGACCATCTTCTCTTTTGCAGGGGTGGTTGCATGCCAAAATTTTTTGGTGTAAAATGTCAGAATTATTAGATTATGTTACCTATCTATGAATAAAAATTATTGGAGTGAGTTTGATATTTTTTGAAGATCTAAATAGTCAAGCTTTGTAAAGAAAAATCATGTCAAATAATATTAGTCTAGAACAAAATGAAGAGACACTTGATAGATTGTGGGCTAGATTGAAAAGAAAGGGTGATGGGAAATGTTATTGTCCTTGCAATAATTGCAAGGGCTTAAAGATGAGACGACTTTTAATCACAACAACTAAGAAACATTGTAGGCAGCATGGTCATATTGAAGGGGGGCATGATTATCATCCTTTGGTAAGTTGTTCATTATATGTGTTTATATTGATTGAATTTGTAAATGTTTATATTGTTTTAACATTTTATATATATATATATATATAATCACTTGATCATGATCATGGTTTATTTGTGTCTATCATTATTATAAAGGTGGGGCACCCTAGGGTAGATGATATGGATTATCATGGCCCGGAGAATATGGTTTTACAAGCGGATGAACATGGAGTGTGAATATTGAAGATGAAGTTAATGATCCTATGGAAGAAGATGATCATGTGCCAGAAAACAAAGTTGAAGATGATGGTACGAATACATTGATCCATGCCACATTTAGTGGTAGAGTTGATCATGACGATCAAGATGACTTTGATGATGTTCATGATTTACATATACTTGACAAGGCATACGAGCCCCTTTATGAAGGCTCTAAAACAACTCTTCTCTTTCCTATATTGTTGCTATTAAACTTGAAGGTTATGAATGGTTTATCAAACATAGCAATCTCAAGAATGTTAAGGTATGTCATATATGTCATTGTTTTTTATCTATTTTAATTTTTGTTAGTTCATCACTAGTAAATAAAGGATGAAATATGTACCATTAATATTCTTTATATGAACAAATTATTTTTGTTGTAGATTGATTGGTGAATTTTTGTTACCACCATCAAATATTTTACCTTGCTCATACTGAGATTTATGTGCCATTATGAAAGATATCAGAATGGAGCATCAAGCAATAGATGCATGTCCCAATGATCATATTATATATCATAAACAACAAGAATTTGCAACAGAATGCCCAGAATGTCAAATCAGTAGATATCAAACAAAACAAGTTAAAAAAAAGGTGCCTCACAAGGTTCTTCATTGTATTCCCATTATTCCATGTATGCAACAATTATTTAGGTGTGAAAACTTAGTGCAATTGATGGATTACCATGCACAGAATAGAAGTGGAGATGACATTCTTCGAATGCCTGTAGATGGTTATGCATTTAGAGACATGGAGCAAAACTGGCCACACTTTAAAGAAGAACCTTATAATCTTAGGCTTTCATTGGGAGCGGATGGTGTCAATCCATTTAGAGAGATGAGATCTATTTACTCAGTGTGGTCTATTTTTGTTATTAACAATAACATTCCTCCATGGATGTCAATAAAGAGGGAGCACATAATGTTGTCAATGGTTGTTCCAGGTATTTGTTTACATCAATTTTCTTTAACGTAGTAGCATCTCATTTGTCTTATT
>VDFB02356907.1:0-17638 GCA_007258455.2 Sequoia sempervirens
AGGAATAATTAAAGATGTAATGGTTCGAGAAATCAACCCTAATGAAATGAATTTTCAAATTAACATGAAATGTAATTACATTTTGAGTCGGGTGCTTTGTCGCTCCCTTGTGTTATAAAAGGGATTTCATGGCTCAATGTAAGGGTTTTTGTCTAAAAGGTTTGAGTCCAGTAAATCCTAGGTAGATGCTGAGTATAGGAAGTAAATGATAATGCTGAATGCTAGATGAATTCATTGGAAAACTATCTTGGGTAGTGTAGACACCGAAATCTGGTTTAAGCCTGGGACTTCAATATTCTTAATAATTTGTATTTCTTCCATGGTCATGATTAAATAATGTCAATTATTTAATTATTCTCTAAGGTCTTCATTTCTTCTATTAATTAAATAATCTTAATTATTTAATTAATTCACACTTTTCTTTATTCCATCTAATTAATTAAATAAACACTTTTTATTTAATTATGTTACTAATTAACCTTATCCTTCTTGTCAAATTAAGTAAATTATTATTTAATTTACTCTTTCTCTATCATACTTCAACTATAATTAAATAAATTCTTTATTTATTTAATTATTCATTTAAATCCCTTCATCATTTAATTAAATAAATCTTATTTATTTAATTATTCTTCAAAGATCAAATCTTGAATTAAATGAATTATTTAATTCATAAATTCTATTTTAACGCATTCCTCTATATTTAGATAATTGTGTGAGTTATCTAAGTATTCCCTTTGACTCGACTCGACATTTGTTTAAATCGCGCAATTAACTCAGGATTTAATGTCTAAGTGGCTTTCTCGAGTAATCTCTTCGTCAAATCATTCAATCGTCCAGTGCTAACTCAATTGCGTGTACATGCAGATTAATTAAATATTCCTATTTAATTAATTAAATCTTGTGCGTACATTCGAATAGAGAGTTGCTTTAATCCATCTTTATCTTTGTCATGCAAAGATAATTCTTCTGTTTTTGAATACCAAACTCGAAGATTTAATCATTTATTTAATCTTTATTTCTATTTCTAATTTGTATCACTCATGTCGCTACTGATGGTTATCAGAATGTATGTCTAATTAGTCGATCTCAACCATCCGTTGATCTTTCGATCTTGGCCTGTCATTCGAATAATTAATTTTCTATAAATTGATCTATTGTTCATCATTCCAATCTCTCTTGAAATCTTATGAATTTTTGGAGCAACTATCTTGAATCTTCGATGTTTTGCTAAATCACTATCATAGGCTATACTTGCACGAACTTTGAAAATTTGAGGGCAATTATACTACAACGACAAAATGGAGAAGGGAAATCGAGATGATAAATGGAATTACGTACATATTGGGTGAGATTGTTTAGTTTACTTATGTTTTTACTTTCCTTTGTTCTCTGTTGCTTAGCTTAGATTGCATTTAGAGTTTTAGATTGCATTGCTTGTTTGCTTTGATCTGTTTCTCTGCATTTTCTAGACGTTACATTTGGTGAACCCAACGTGAAGACACCATCTTCGCGTATCCGTAGACTTTTATTTCATTTTCAAGTTTTTTGTACGGAACGATGCATCTGCTTGACAAAACACCGCAATTGACATTCAAAGATGCATCAGCTTGATGAAAAGACGCAATTGAAATTCTTGACCGCATCTATGAACGAAAACGACGCATCTATAAAGGAATCACGCATCTTTCATTTTTTGAGCCGCAACTGACTGGTAAAATACCGTGATGCATTTGACAGAGAAAACAACGCATCCAACTAGTATATTTTTAGGTTTTAGACTTTTAATTTACAATTTCCTTTCATGTTTTTATTTTCGCTAATCTTCTATTTTTAGTGTGTGTCTTGAGGAGTTAACGAGTTTTTGTAGGACGATTGACAAAGACAATACTGAAAACTACTAATGAATCTTTTTGCAGAACGCATGTCGAATACCCTAGTTAAATTTTTGAAACAAATTGTTCGGTATTGTAGAAAATGTTTCATTTGGATTAAAATTAACAAGTGTCTACTATGTTTGGTGTGAAAGCACAACTATGTAATTACCCTCACAATTTGGTACATCAAAGTATCCTCTCCCCTTGTGCATCCGTGCGATCCTGGGTGTAAGAGAAACAGTTACCAACTCTAGAACTTGGGCCTGTTCTGGTGGGAAAAAGTACTCACCCCAGGACGACTCAGACCGGTAGCACCCTAAACCAGAGGGACTTCCAGCTGGTATATAAAAGTGGATTCTTGGGGAAAGCCCAAAAATCAGGCGTATGGTTCTGACGAGATGGATCCAAAAAGGGGACTCTTGCTGCATGGATCATTCCCTACGAACGAAATGCTCGTACTAAACACCTTTTGTTTTAGAGGCCAACCATTTTTTGGCCATTTCTTGGTAGTGCAGGGTACAGTATCATGCCCGAAGACACTCACTACTGATCCCCTTGAGTAGAGAGCAGTACTTGGGAAGTCACTACCCAAGAATCTGAAGTTGGTGTGCTCAAATGACGTTAATGAGCCGTGGAGGGGAGCCAATGCCACCAAAATTCTAAGCTATCCGCTCTCGAGAAGGAAAGGTGTTTAGCACCAATTCGGGGTATATCGGTGGGCTATACCAAGTATACAAACCCTTGGCCTATTGGCCTATTAGGATTGTACTTGTCTGTTGTCAAATTACACGTTCTTTGAGTCCAAAATAAAATTGAAAAACTTTGTCTTATGATTGTCTTTGTTTGCCAGAACTTGATCACAAAAAACAACGTTAGTTTTATATCCCAACTCACTAAAAATACAATAGAGTCTCAACTGTTCACCAGAAAGTCGTAATTGTTCTATCAAGTCGCATCTGTTTACCTTTGAGTCGCATCTACCAGATTAGCTCACATTTGCTTTATCAAAAACCGCATCTGTCTTCAAAAATCGTACTTGTGATATTTTGTGACACATCTAACAAGGTGAGCCATAACTGTAGTCTCAAATGACCATTTTCCACAGTCACAAAATTTTTACCAGTGCGTAAGTTTAGGAAAACCACATCTGTTACAGTATGAGTTGCAATTGCCATCACGAGTCACATCTGTGAGAAACTTAACCGCATATGCTAGATTCAGACATTGAACTTTACTAGAAACTCGCAACTGATTGACAAAAAACTGCAACTGTGAAACTTAACTGCATTTGATAAATTCTACGTCGCATTTGCCAGATTATGAGAAAACTAGAATTCACGGTCACTGTCCAGTCAACACTATCATACCAGTCTTTGATCTGTCTTACTTGTCCTTGGACATAAACTTGAAATGATTTTCTCAATTTTGCATCCTTTAGGTATCATTTAGTCATTACTATAGTCATTCTGATTCTGAGTTTTACTTTCATCTTTGAGTACATATTGCCTTTAGATTTAAAATTCTAGGAAAGTCAGTTTTACAAAATTTAGGATAGGTTCACCATCTACACTTTGGAAAAATCATAGCGTCAACGAAATATGTCATTGAACTTAGTCCTATCATATTATCCTTTGTCCTACAACAAGTCCTCCTAACTCATTAGTCTAGTTAGGAAACTCAACTTGTCTTTGATCCTCGTCCTACATTGGTTCCTTGACTTAACTAAATTGACGCCTTGGTTAGACTCTAGGTAGTTGGTCCCCCCGTCTTGGGTTTACAAAATTGATTACCTTAGAAGTTTGCTTAGACTTTGCATCTTTGGATATTGCCATATTAGACTAGCGTCATCCTAGAACATTCCTTATTTTGCATTCAGAAAATCCCAAAAACATAGACTAGAGTCATATTGTCCATAGATGTAGTTTTGCATTCCTTGCATATTGAGCTTATCTTACATGGTTGAAACTAGGTCTAAGAGAAAAGAGAGAGAAAAGATGTCGAACCCAAACAAATTCATCAATCCATTCTCCACGAGACCTCATAGGAATTTATTAGACAAATTCACCACTAGAAACACTCAAGGACACATTGCAGTAGAAGACATAGAGGTTGTGGCACATGATCATGAGTTTTCCTCTTTTGTAGATGAGTACCTAGCAAATGATCGTCAACGATACTTAGCCAAACTGCTAGCTGAAGGCACTACCTTACCCACAAGATTCGATATTAGCACCTTACAAACTCAACCTACACAAGGGACACATACAACGACTTCCAATACTACTATACCTCAGGTAAATACAACCATACCATCTGGCATACCTACACAGAGTACGACAGTCCATACGTATCCATTTGGTATGTCTGGCATGACATCAAGATTTAATTTTACTATGGGGGAATCATCGTCCACTCCCTTCGGTCCTCTTGTTGGGAGTAAGAGATCTAAAACATCAGCTTCTACACCAAATGTCAGTGTCACGAGTACCATATCACAGTCAATAGCCATACCTAGTGTTCACGTCACAGGTACCATACCTCAGTCAATGACCATACCTAATGTTCAAACCACTAGTGCTATACCACAGATTACACAAACAAGAGGCATTCCCTCATTCTAGTATGGCAATCAGAATCCATCTTCCCATCGACAGTCATAATACATTCACACAAATTCCAAATTAGAATCCGTTCTCTCAGATCGGTAGCCATAATCCATTCACACAGGCTCCAAGTCAAAACCCATTCACACAGATTCTGAATCAAAATCCATTCTCCCAGATTCAAAGTCAACACCAATTTACATAGATTCTGAATCAGAATCCCTCCTCCTAGAGCAATACTCAGAATCCGTTCACACAGATCCCAAGTCAACACCAATTTATGCAGATTTCGGACTAGAACACATTTACCAACATTCCAAATCCAAACCCACCTCAAATACCAATGTTCAATCGAAACCCATCATGAGACCTTAGATTTCAGAATACATACACGAATCCACATAATCCATCCAACACATCCTTAACCTAGGTTGACGTCTTGCAAACACAAATGCATGCACTACAAACACAAATGGACAACATGGCGGTATCAACTAAGAATTCCTTTTCAACAAAGGACATATGCCCATTACCCTTTGATAGATCATTGTACATGACTCCTTTCCCTCACGGGTATGTCATACTGAATCTCCCTAAGTACAATGGCAAATGGAATCCAATAGAACATATAAGGGAATTTTCTACCATATGCATAGATGTCGCTTATGACCCCACGTATCTTATGGGACTATTTCCAAGAAGTCTTGTAGGGATTGCACTAGAGTGGTTTTCAGGTCTAGACTATGGCATCAGATCTTTGGGTGAACTGGATGAGAAGTTTGTTGAGCAATTCTCCTTCAACATAGACCATGATATAAATATAGTAACCTTGTGTCACACAACACAAGATGGAGGTGAAACATTTATCGCTTTCTTCCAGAGATGGAGGACTATAGCTAGTCGGTGTCTTGTCGAGATACCTAAAAAACAAAAAGTTACTATGTTCCAGGAAAACCTTCATGCAAAACTAAGGAGTAACTTAAGGGTACATTGTTGTACATCTTTTTCAGAACTAGTGGAAAAAGGGCTTCTAATAGAAAAGGATCTCATTGAAAAAGACGAACTTAAGACATCAACATCCAATAGAAATTCGATCGTGCAAAACACCCCCAATGATAGAAACAGATTTTGGTCTCGCAACAAAAACATCACCAATGATGGGGTAGTTGATGCTAAAATTGTACAAGCAGGACCAATCATCACATTACAAGGACCTAACACTTCTGCTAACACGCTTAATGCTGTCAATCAACTTCCCAACATGGTCCAAAATACTCAATGTTCACAACAACAAAGGAGGTTTCAAAAACGTGAGTTCACTCCCTTAGGGGAACCCATATAGTTTGTATTCAAGCAACTATTACAACATAATCTTATACAACTGCAAGAGCCAAGACAATACGATCTAGGACAATTTAAACCAGTTTGGTGGGATGACAATGCCTTTTGTGATTATCATAGAACTAAGGGACATAACCTACAAAAATTTTGCCAACAGAAAAATATCATACAGGATCTTGTCGAAAGGAGAATAATTGAAGTTAGTGGACAGAAACCAAAGTCATCAAACACTAATCATCAAGTCTTTTATGATCCGCTACATGACCATGGGAAGGGAACTGTTCCCAGTTCGAGTACTAAGACCAATATGTCAGCCAACTATGCGAGTATCAAGCATGATTATAATAGTGGCAAAACCATTCATCACCTTCACACCGCCGATGAGAATATCAATACCATTACTATTAATACAAATCCTGAGTGCACGATCAATAATCATTTTACTAAGATCACTATCTAAGGCCATCCATCGTAGAAAACACCATAGCCTTCCAAGTCACAATATAACCTACTTGACCAGTTGGGGAAGACCCCAGCCCAAATCTCAATCTTGGAACTGTTGTGGATTTCCCCTGAGCATCGATCTATCTTAGATAAAGCTTTACAAAACACCACTGTCCCAAATGACATCAATGTCAATCGGTTCCAGGAAATGGTGGGCTACTTGACAAATAATCATCATGCCACATTTTCTGAACAAGACTACGCAACTGAAAAGACAAACCATAATGACCCTTTCCATCTTGAAGTCCTTGTTGATGACACCAAAGTTAGATGAGTTTTGGTAGACGAAGGAGCAGGGTTAAATATGTGCACTTTAAAATTGATTAAGGCATTAGGTTTCTCAGAAGCATGTGTAGACACAACCAAAAGTATTGTCGTTAAAGCTTATGATGATGAAGAACGAAAATCAAATGGGGTGGTAACACTTCCTATCAGAATTGGTTCTACAGTAATGGAGACAAATTTCTAGGTCTTGGATCTCACCCTTCCTTATAACCTTCTGCTAGGCAGACCATGGATTCATGCCATGAAGGAAATCCCTTCCACATATCATCAGTGTCTCAAATTCCCTTACAATGGCACAAAAATAACTATAGATGGTGACCCAGATCCATTCCAATATTGCACCAATCTAAAAGAGATCCCCCAACGCCAAGTGTCGGTAAACCAAGAGGCTTCATCGTCCAATCCATCTCCCTATGTTGATCCATCCACACTCACTCGAACATCTATTTCACCCTCAATTCCTACCACTCCTAGGGTTGAGATCCAAGACAAGGGTTGTGGAGAGTATTACATGAAGACATTATTGTGTTAGCCATCTGATTCCTCCTAAGTCACATGGTTTACCTACATCAGATAGGAGACAATCTATAGTCACTATACACATTCCTCCCACAACAACTTTCACTAAATGGGGAGAATTAAGCAAAGAGGCCGTAAATATGGAGGATGTCACCTCCTGGTTGTATAGAGAAGATGATGAAGAACCTCTCTCACTTGCTCACATTCCTATAGGTCTATATGGAAAGGGTTTCACAATCATGCAGAGCAAGGGATATAATGGATAGAGTGGTTTAGGCTTAAATAAAGATGGGAGGATTGAACCAATCTTTGTTTCTTAGTGGCCAAAAGGCTTAGGGCTAGGGTTTCAACTGATTCAGATTGGCGTTCCTAGTACCACATCACCCTTAATTAAGGAACTAAGTGCTTCAGAAGATATTGAGACATCTCACGAACCATCTCACTAATACCACTGTGACTCCCCCGACTCCAATGACTATGAGTGGGATTCCCTATCCTCTACCTCTTCCATGGACCTTGACAAGTTATTTGGAGAACTTGAATTAATGTTAAGATCCTCACCAAATCCATTGAATTCTTGTCCACCAAAGAAAATGACAAAGGAGGAATGGTTTAAACACTACTATTGGGAATCACTTGATCCTACCTCTTGGCAACTTGATACATCTGTTTCAGATAACCAAACCTTGGCATTAGGCCCACCTCTCAATCCACCTAGATCTAAACCTAAGAGAAAACATGACTTAGTACAAGAATTTTGTGACCATATGAACAACTCAGTCTTTACCTTGACCCATTAAACTTTGATAACTCCGACGATGACATGCCCTTAGTTTATCCCCAACTCATTGATTGGGACCAACAAGACACACTTGTTTTAGACATTTTTGAGAACGACGAAGCAATTGTTGAGTTCCTGGGATTACGAGAAGGCATACCTAGCGGTGATCACAAGGCTAGTTTTACCATTGACTTGGACAACAAAGCATATTTTGGGGAATCTGTTCAACCCTCCATTTGCAAAAATGAGAAAAAGAATAAACAAAATAAAAAGGATGAGTCTCTAGGCGAAAACCGACAGGTGCCTCTAGACAATGAAAAAGTAAAAAGAAAGGACGCATCCGAAGGTGAAAACCTCTCTGAGGCACCTACGGATGGAGGTTTGAGCATTCTCCCCATTGCACAGGAAAATTCACCCATGCTTGTTGAAGAATCAGTAGAAGTCAACATAGGTACAAAAGAGAATCCTCAACTGGTTTATTTTGCAGCGTCATTGACAACAAAAGAGCAACCAAAATTCCACAACTTCTTTGCACAGAGACAGATAAATTTTTCCTCGTCATATGTAGACATGCCTAGGTTGGATCCTAAACTTGTTCTACATCACTTACCCTTACAACCAGGTGTCAAACCAGTGAAACAAAAATTGAGGAAAATGCATCCACAGATTGCTTTACTAGTCAAGGCAGAACTCAAGAAACTGTTAGACGTTGGTTTCATTAGATCAATCAACTATGTAGATTAGATTCCAACAGGGGGCATCCGCATCTGCATTGATTTCAGAGATATCAACAAGGCTTGTCCTAAGCATGACTTCCCTTTGCCTAACATAGACATGATAGTAGACATGACAACAGGTTATGAGATGTTGTCCCTTATGGATGGATTTTCAGGGTATAATCATATCAGAATTGCAACTGAAGACCAACCTAAGACAAATTTCACTTGTCCTTGGGGAACATATTTCTAGAATGTTATGCCCTTTGGACTCAAAAATGCTGGAGCAACCTATCAACATGCCATGACCACCATCTTTCATGATCTAGTACACACTCTTATGGAGGATTATGTCGACGACCTTATAGTTAAATCCAAGACAAGGGAAAAACATTTACAGGTTTTAGACAAGATATTTCAGAGGCTAAAGAAGTATAAAGTGAGACTCAATCCCAAGAAATGTGTGTTTGGAGTCAAGTCAGGAAAGCTATTAGGTTATATCATTTCTAGACAAGGCATTGAAGTGGATCCCGCCAAGGTAAAAGCAATCATAGACATGCCCCTGCCAACTAATCTTAGTCAACTAAGGACATTACAAGGAAGACTGCAATCCATCCGAAGATTTATAGTGCAGTTAGCAGATAAGACACATCCTTTTCAACATCTACTTAAGAAAGGGGTACCCTTTGCATGGACAGTTAGGTGCGGAGAGGCTTTTCAACTGATTAAGGAATATTTACTCACACCACCAGTCTTAATTCCACCTGTTGAAGGATGACCATTGATTCTTTATATCACAACAACCCATTCATCACTCAGAGCATTGCTTGCATAGAATGATGACGAAGGTCATGAAAGGGCAGTCAATTATATCAGTCTAACTTTGGTAGGTTATGAGCTCAACTATAGTACCATTGAACGTGCCTGTCTTGTAGTAGTATTTGCTACCCAAAAACTAAGGCACTATATGCTAAACCATCAAACAATGCTGATTGCTAAAATAGATCCTTTGAAATATCTTCTCAGCAAGGCAGCATTAACAGGGCAAGGCCAAATGGGTTATGATACTTAGTGAGTATGATATCCAGTATGTAGAAAGAAAGGCTATTAAAGGGCAAGTCATTGCGGATCAGTTAGTCGGCGCACCAATACAAACAAATCACCCATTAGTTGCAGATTTTCCTGATGAGTTTATATTCACCATAGACACAAACATAACATGGAAACTATACTTTGATGGCTCACATACAAATCATGGCTCAGGGGCTGGTATACTGTTTATCAAACCATAGGGTGATTCCATCCTGAAATCATTTAGAATTGCATTCCCATGTACTAACAACATAGTAGAGTATGAAGCTCGAGTGATAGGGTTACGCATGGTAGTCAAGTGGAAAATTAAGAACCTACAGGTATATGGCGATTCTCAACTAGTAATCGATAGGTAAATGATGATTATGAGACTAAGGATGAGAAGCTTGCTCCATACAAACACATGGTTGATAGATTTAAAGAGTACTTTGACAAAGTCAAATTTCATCAGATACCTCATGTTTTAAACAAGGCAGCAGATGCTATGGCTACAATTGCATCACTTTTAGACATTCCTAACAACGTGCCTAAGTTTGAGCTCTTGGTAGACCAACTTTTGGTCCTAGCCTATGATATCCTAGATTTTGAAATGGTATGTGACATTTTTGGTCTTGATTCCCCTTGGTACAAAGAAATCTATGACTACCTTCATGCCAAAATCATACCCATTGGCCTCTCAAACAACCAACATAGGACATTCCTTCATAAGTCAGCCAAATATACCATCGTCGGAGACACCCTATATAGACGCGCCTTAGATAATACCCTACTAAGATGTCTTGATTCTAATGAAGCACAAGCAACCTTACGTGGGGTGCATGAGGGTATATGTGGGTCCCATTCTAGCGGTCCTACCTTAGCCAAAAAGATTATGAGACTGGGTTATTATTGGCCTACTATGGAAAATGACTCATATGTCTTTGTAATGAAATGTCGCCAATGCCAAATTCATGGATACTTGATACATGCACCAACATAAGAGCTCCGTCCTATAACGTCACCATGGCCCTGCGCCCAATGGGGACTTGACCTCATAGGTAAGATCCATCCCACATCATCTAATGGCCACAAATTCATCATTACTGCTACTGAGTATTTTATGAAGTGGATTGAAGCTATTCCTATGACATACATTACCGACACACAAATCTCTAAGTTTATCCTGAACTATATCATATGTCGGTATGGTGTCCCTTAGTCCATAATTACTGATAATGGCCACCCATTTAAGAATCAATAAGTCCACCATCTTTGTGATGAATTTCATATTCAACATCACTTTTCCACTCCATACTACCCACAAGGTAACGACCAAGCAGAGGCATCTAACAAAACCATCATTAGAATCCTCAAAAAGACTGTCAATGATGTTGGCCATGATTGGCATTTACAACTCAATCCCGCCTAATGGGCTTATCACACAAGTATCCATACTCCCACTGGCACCACTCCCTATTCACTAGTATTTGGTTCTGAAGCCATTCTTCCTATTGAGGTCGAGATTCTTTCCTTGAGGGTATCCTTGAAAGGCCACATTGATGATGAAGAGTATCGAGTATCGAGACTCCATGAGCTAGAATTCCTGGATGAGCGCAGATAGAAGGCACTAGACCATCTCCAAGCATATCAAAATTGCCTTCGTCATAGCTATAACAGGAAAGTCTTGAACAAAAACTTTGACATTGGTGATCTGGTTTTAATGGAGAACCCGAAGAATCAAGCAGAAAGAGAAAAACCAGGAAAGTTTGAACCAAACTGGTTAGGACCTTATATTGTTACAGAAGCCTTTGGATCAGGAGCGTACCAACTCTCTACTCCTGAAGGGGAACCATTGTCCCCGCCAATCAATAGTCTTCATCTAAAGAAGTTCTACGTGTAGCTTCTGAGAGCCTTGTCTTAATTAGCCAAAAAATACAAAAAAATCATAAAAATAAAAAAAATCGTTACCAAGGCGAAAACCTGGCAAACAGGCGTCTTGGTAACACCAAAAAAATTAGATAATCCAAAAAATAGTAAAGAGATAATTTTTCCAATAGTGAAAACCACTTTGGTGGCGGCTTTGGATAATTACCATGGTGAAAACCTGGCAAACAGGCACCATGTGTAGTTGACTCTACTCCTTTTGCTACTATTATTCTAATCTAACTTCCATGTAGATAGTCCACATCCTTGTACATATCCCTTATCCTGTACATACTACTATCCACATACATATCATATCTTTTGTATCCATGGCTTGTATATACCATTAGAGTGATAAATTGGTAGTCTTTCCCATAACTAGACGATTGACATGGGTGCATTTCATCCCCATTTTACCTATTCACCAAATCAATTGGTCTTATACTTTCATTTTACGATTGACCCCTTGACATGTGTCATATTGGTTCTTACATTGTTTTGTGTTGAAGGCGATGGAAACCATAAGGAAAATCCAAAACATCACAAAATGACTTGAGAAAACACGAAACATCAAAAAATTCAAGGGACAAAAAAAAAGATTCGAAAATCCAAAAGCGAGTTAGAGTGGAGTCATTTGTTATTCTTTGTCATTGGTTGAATTCGTTGCCCCTCTGAGAATTTGGGCGTGAGCAAGGCCATCTGTGATAATGCCCCCTAAGGCATTAGGTTGGATTGGATTTAGGTTTTGTGCACGTATAAAATCATGATTCCAATCCATATGTCTATATGACAAGGTCATTGGTCGTGTGAACTCACGAAGGGTCTCTGCGTGTATAAGTAAGCCCGAGGCCATCAATCCCGATGAGCCCTGGGGGCATAGGTGAGTCCTTTAGGGTTCGTCCACATTCACTATCACACATCTTCTATTTGTGATGGGTCTTGTGATTAAAAGTCAAGTCCGAACTCTGAGGTCTAGGTGTATAGCGTGGGCAAGGCCATGTCGATGAAACCCAGGCCACCACTAAATTAGATCCTTTAGGGTTTTTGATCACCTGGATAATTTATTAGAAGCTACATCATAGATCGTACATCAATGCAGTAAACGGAAGTCAGCAATGTCTCTAAGTCCAAGTAACAACTTTCCAAGCCCAGAAACCAATCAAAACAATCATCATCAAACAATCAGCACAATGATATTAGGGGATGAGTCCTTCTTGAATACTGATATCAACAAAACAATCTATGTCTTATATAGGATGAGTCCTTCCTGCATATTGACATTGTTAGTCATTCAAACATAGCCTTACATAGGTTATCACATCAGCGACATCTGACTCAAAGTCTTATATGATACATGTATTTCTAAAACCAGGCTTTGTCATGCCTTATACAGATAGTCATAACATCGAAACTAGACTCATAGTTTTATCTAGTATGTGTATCTCCTACAATCAGGCTCTATCAATCAATCCTTCTATCAATTAAAACAAATTAAACAAACAAGGTCAAGTTTTGGCAAATATTTTACTGGCTTGTTGACTTTATGGCTTATTTATCTTATCTTTTTATTTGACTTTATGATGAGAATTATGTTACTAACTTTCTCCAGGATGTCTCATGAAGGATTTAGAGAAGCAATGATGTATCTGAATTCTATTTTCTTTGACTGCTATCTGTCAACTGTCTTTTAAATTTGGATTTTGAGTCATGTTACTAGTTTCCCCAAGGATGTCCTACAGAGGATTTAGAGGAGTGATGACGTCTCATGACCCATCTTTTAATTTGTTTGCTATCTGTGGTTTGTCATGACAAAAAGACTGGGGCAACTTGTGCCCTTAGTATGAGTTAACAACAATTCTTGTCTGCGACTGTCTATTGTTAGCAAGTGGATGACCTTGTACACCTTGATCTATGTCATATCATGGTATTTTTCTCCATTTGTATTAGTCCCACCCAATGATGATAAAGTGCAACACCTTTTGTGATACAAGGAAACATCGAAGATTGCTAATACTAACATCCATTGCATTTCTTTCAATATTTCTCAATCTTTCTTTCTGCACTAACAATTCTTCTTTCTTACATTATGACGGAATCCTATGACACACAACAATATAAATCATCCTACATATACATACATGTTAGAAGAATACAAACATATATACATTTATCATATCTAGAACATCATGGCATTGTGGACATTCATCATCATAGATTACATATCATAAGTATTCCATGTACATAACAAATGTAAATACATGCACCACATTACATCTGTATAGCATCATATGTAGAAAGCATTGTACATATAACATCATATTGCATCTCATAAATATTAATGCATACATCACATAGAATCAACATCACATAGAATTAACATCATACCATAGGCTGCATAAACACATCATAAAGTAGATATGATCATCCATCACAAGACATATCATATAAACATAACATGTACAAATAAATGACTGCATAATCAATAAATAGAAATGCATATCATGAGAATCGCTACCAAAATCATATATATATATCACTCAATAGTGTCACATCACAATGTCATAATGTCTCAATAAATATGGAAGCCCGTAGGCTATATAATCATAATACAAGTGTCTTGGTACATATCAAGAAGTGTCCCTATCCTGAACTACCACTGCTATCATGGCTGGAGTGTGTGGACGACTGATGCTAGGAACCTGATGACCTGTGACCTAAGTGGGGTCTGTCGTATGGACCTAATCTGCATGGCTGCTCCACACCCTCTGTGCTAACTGTCCAGGTGTGGGTCCTAGTCTGTGACCTGCTGCTACGTGCCTCTAAGAAGTTGGGTGCCTGTCTCTCTGGAGGAACCTCTGTCTCATATAAATCTTGATAATAAGCCTCTCTCTCCCTGGCTCTGACTAACTCTCTGGAAAATGCAGCCGCTGGCCCAATACATAGAGCTCTGATCTCTATGAATCTCTGCTCAGTCTCTTGCCTCTGAGCTATGGCCTGATCTCTATCCATGACGGCCCTGTCCCTCTCCATCTATACCAAATCCCTCTCAGACATCATAACCCTCATTTTCTCTTCCAAGGATGCAATCTGGGCCTAAAGTGTAGCAGTGTCAGAATCCACTACCTTTGTGTCAACTTGTCTAACCCTCGGCATAGCATCCTCCTCATCCTCCAACTCCTCCAAAATCCTGTCTCGAATCTCCTGCTCATGATCATTATCCTCCTCATCATCATCCTGATAGGCACCCAACAAGCCCAGGGCATTAATCTCTGCCTCCTCCTCTGCATGAACCTCTGGAACGACCTCCTCTGTGGGATGCTCCTCCTCTCCGCCAATCTCAACATGAACCTCCTCCCCACCTCTACCAATATCCGACATGGCCACATCCTCCTCTCCCCGTCCCTCCTCATGAATCGGTGACAATGGTGGCCCTCGTCCCCTCTGTCCATGCCTCCCTCTCCTACCACCTCGCCGACCACCTCCACCATCATCTCCATCATCACCATGGCCTCCTCCACCTCTCCAACCCCTGCCTCTGCCATGCCTGCCATGCAGTCCTGTCCCTCGCCGCTCTATCAGCGTCGGCTGATTTGGATATGTTAGGGGAATCAGCCTATGCACAATCCACCACTGATCGTAAGTGTCTGTGGTACCTGGGTCTGCCGCACCATCTCTCCATCCCCATGGAACTACTTGTAATGCATCAATATCTACCTCAGCTGTAGCCATTGGAATCTCTGGAACCCACAGAGGAATCTCTCGCGAGGACCTCATGAACTCGACCCATCCTCTCGACACATCCTGTACCTCTCTGAATTGCAACAAAACATGATCTGGAAAGTGTCGCTCTATAATGTGGACGTGTGAAACAATCCACCTAATCAAGTACTATGTCTGGCGGCAAAAAGGCAAGTGCTCATCCTCATCTAACCACTTTGTGCATCCTAGGTATGGTCTCCATGTATACTAAACCATAGTATTTATGGCACGCCTGAAATACCCAGTATCTCCCATGTGGTGCTAAGTGTTAGCCCTCACATAATGAAAGGCATAAGGAGCTCTGTGCTAAACATCAACTGTAACTGGTGGACGAAAAAATGGCAATGTGTTCCCATGCCCATACCATTAGGAGCATGGTACCATAACTCATGGACTGAGCCTCTTGATAGGCTATATCATGCAGGTGAAAATACAACATACCAAGGAGATAGGGACCCCACACATATACCTCCCATCACTCTAGCATACCTACTAGCATCTCCCCAATCCACAGGAAAACCATGACCTCGACGGTTAGGAAGCACTATACCACCTATCAAGGTACACACTAGACAATCTAGCCGTCTATACCTCTGTGCCAGTACACACCATCTAATCTCATAGTGATCAAACCCTAACTTTTTGACATCAGCGTGAGGGTAGTATCTGCACATCTTGGAAACACCCCTCTGGGTATCATATCTCACTCTCGTACCTCTGATGGAAAGTTTTAGGATCCTGTGGATGTCCTCTAAGGTCACTGTCGCCTCTCTAGTAAGCAGGTGAAACGATGAAGTCTCTGAGTGCCACCACTCGCACAATGCTGTCAATAAACCCTAGTTCGCTCAAATCTAGGGCATGTCTGTCACATGTAGAAGACCTAGGAGCCATAAGAATCGTCGCTTTGCACTCCGCAAGCTGTCTCAGAAGTGAAATGTCGTAGGTCTCGACTCTCATGTATATACAGTGTCTAACACAACTTGCAATGGCATTATACATGCCTCATGTCAGCGTCAAACATCTATCCTAGTGCAAAATGACTAAATTAAATGCTATTCAAATGTGTCATTATTTTGCAAATGCATCATTCTTGTTCAAATGCGTTGCAAAAAATCAAATGCGTAGTTAAATTTTACATATGCGTCATTATTTATCAAATGTGTCACAATAAAATGCATATGCATGCAAAATTACAAATGCGTCTGTGTAAATCAAATATCATTTGCAATTGTGTAAATCAAATAACAAGTGCGTTGAAATACATGCAAATGCATTGAAAAATAAACACATGCGGCTAATTTAAATACAAATGCGTTGTTCTTTATCAAATGCGTTGAACTAAACTACAAATGTGTTGAACCGCAGAAAACCTACGCTACCTATCTACGTGATATTACAAATGCGTTAATTTGCATGCAAATTTGTCGATTGCGCACTCACATGTGGATTTTTAATAAAGTGACACATAAGAAAAATTTCAATTAAATGCATAAAAAGGCACAAAAATAAAAAATTTCAAAAGTCAAGTTTAAGGTACATACTGGGGGGGCTCCACGTCGGCTGGCCGCTTGAAGGTTTGGATCCTGTATGCTCGATGGTGGGTGTTCAAAACAGGAGACATCGTCGTTGTGGGTGTAGAGCAAAATCTCAATTCTCAAAGCTGTGGGTTAAAATGAATTGGTTTTTACCCCAATTTCTATTTATACCTAGGGTTTTGGTGGCATTCTTTTGTACTGGTCGCGTCAGCTTCCAATTTCAATCGACCTGTACCCGTCCATACCACTTCTAACTTCAATTCCATCAACTCCATTGCATTTCTGGCTATCCAATGGACTAATCAAGATCATTTCCAAATTTTTCTATTTTTTTTGAAAATTTGTCAATTTTCCCGAGGGGGCATACCTTCACCTATTTAACACCGGGGCATGACTAGGGCATATTTTTATCGATTTTCTTTGACACAACGCCGAAATGACATTGTATGAAAGAGGGGAAAATGTAGACACCAAAATCTGGTTTAAGCCCTGCGACTTCAATATTCTGAATAATTCGTATTTCTTCCATGGTCATGATTAAATAATGTTAATTATTTAATTATTCTCTAAGGTCTTCATTTCTTCTATTAATTAAATAATCTTAATTATTTAATTAATTCACACTTTTCTTTATTCCATCTGATTAATTAAATAAACGCTTTTTATTTAATTATGTTAATAATTAACCTTATCCTTCTTGTCAAATTAAATAAATTCTTATTTA
>VDFB02356908.1:0-14748 GCA_007258455.2 Sequoia sempervirens
AAAGAACAAAGAAAGATCTGGCATTTATCCTCCTTATCCATTTTGACAGATTAACTGATGCCAATTGAGCCACCAACATATTAAATGATTCCAAGTGGTTTATAATTCGTCCACCCTCTTCCATCCTTAAGGAATATAATTTATTTCTCAAGAAAATCTTACTTCCTAAAGATTTGGGTTGATACATCTCACCAAGTTTCTTCCATAGTTTCTGTTTAGAGGTTTCTTAATGGACATTGATCAAAATAGAGTCTTCTAGATATAATCTGAATAAACTCTTGGCTTTATGGTCCATACTATCATATTGAGAAACCAAAGTAGGATATTTAGTCCTCATAACATTATCATCAATAGCATCCCGCATATCTTGATCTATCAATAGATCCACCATATTCAACTTCCACATCTCAAAATTATTCCTAGAAAAATTCTCTACCTCTATTCTCCTTGATGTGCTTGCCATCTAAAATTACTGCAATAAGATTAAAAATCATTTTTTATCTGCATTGCATCCTGATGATGGATCATGGAGTATGATTCAAAATGTTGATGTAAAAAATTGGCACACAGTTTTAATCCATAAATCTTATTACAATATTATCATGGACTATGGAAACTTCATGCTTTTAAGTATTTTCTACACAAGCTCCCACTCAAATCTAGATTAGTTAAAAAAATCCAAAAACCCACAACTAAAACCAAAGGTGATCAGCTTTGATACCACTTGTAAGGAAGCTAAGGTAACATAACAACTTCCTAAACTAATTTTGAGAGGACGTTATGCAAAAAAATTCAGATCTAAACAATTATAAAAACTTAAACAAAAATAACATTCATACCACAACACAATGATCTACGTGAGGAAAACACTTTCGAGAGAAAAACCCCACACTCCAAAATCCACCTAATATATTGTTCAAAATTCAACAAGATTACAATATACTTGTAGAGCAAGGTATCTCAAAGGAGTATCACCAACCAAAGATCTAGAGGCAACTCAATAGCTATAGGAGATACAACTCATGCACCTAATATATAGGAGATATAATACATGAAACCGTCAAATGGTATTACAAAACCATGAACTAAAACAACCTAAAAAGTGGTGCCCATCCTTATCTCCAATAAAAAATACTTTTGATGTGTTAAAACACACACCCGTACATATAACTCCCCATTTACAACTCACTTATGTGTCCAACATGTTTTTATATCTCCCATTTTAGGAGACCCAACTTACAGAAGCCATAAATTTTGATCTGAGTGTTTGATGCGAACCATTTGAACCACTAAAAGCTCGTGAAGCACTCTATCAAACTATAATGTGTTACACTAGTTACAACCACTTCGAGCCTAAAAAAGCCTCTAAGGCCTTCAAATTAGACTTTGAAACTTTGAAAAACAAAAAAAAATCTTCAAATTCTTACATGATCTTGTGATGAAACTTTACAAGCATGCTTATTTAACTAATTTGAAGCTTTGGGGAAAATTTTGCATCAATCAGTGCTCAAATTTAAAATTACTATAAATAGTAACCTCATGTAATTGAGATGTTGAGACACCATTATACTAACATTCTCCCATTTTTCAAACACCTTGTAAGAGCAAAGGAGTATCAACACTATAATTTAATCACTAGGGGTCGTGAGGCCGATAGACTCTGAACACCATCTAAACTTCTCTATACTCACAAGATTAGTCAAAGAATCTAAAACATTCATTAAAGTTTCTACCTTAATCAACTTCACCCTTCCATCCTCGACCATATCTCTAACTAAATGATATTGTACATCAATGTGCTTGGTTTCAACAAGAAATGTTGGGTTCTTAGCTAGGCAGGTTGCACTCTAACTATCACTATACCTTGTTCAATTCCAATATTTGAATATAGTGTCTTAAGCCAAATGGTTCCTTTACAAGCATGAGTAGCTTCCATATACTCAGCTTTAGTAGTGGACAAAGGAACCACAACCTACTACTTACTCATCCAACTAATTTCTCCACCAAATAAAGTAAACACATAAGCATTATTGGATCTTCTAATATCAACATTACTTGCCCAGTTTGAACCCGCAAAACCAAAAATATCAAGGGAATGACCATGTATCACCATATTACCCTAATAAAAAAAGGAATACTTTGAGTTACCTTGCAAATACATGAAGACTCTTTTAACTACATCCCAATGACCTATACTAGGATTAGGCATATATTTGGAAAGAAATCCCATATCTTGGGCAATGCCTGGTCTAGTAAAGACTGTAGCATACATAAAACTTCCAACTACACTTTGGTAAGATGATTTGGTCATGTCTTCCATCTCCAATGAGGATGTTGGACAATTTGAAGGAGATAACTTTGTTCCAACTGTAAAATGAATACATAATGGTCTACAATCCTACATATTAAACCTTTGTAAAACTGAATTTACAATCTTTGGCCAAGCCATGGCTTTCTATTCTCTACCTCTTTTGATTCTCATCTCAAGAATGTGTTTAGCCATACTAAGACCTTTCATTTTAAATTTAGCTACAAGGTAAGACTTTAGTTCTAAAATCATTCCTTTCTTTTTATCAATAAATAACATATCATCAACATATAATGCAATAAATTGGAAACAATCACCATTAGATTTATAATAAACATAGTGATATGATTTAGAATAGTCAAATCCAAACATGCATATGTATCAAATTTTCAGTACCACATCCTAGGACTCTTTTTGAGGCTATACAAATATTTCTTCAATTTACAAACCAAATTAATTTTACCTTTCACCTTTCACCACATAGTGCTCTAGCTGTGTCATGTAGATATCCTCCTTCAAATCACCATGAAAGAAATGCATTTCACATCCTTTTGCTCAACATTTAGATCATAAGTAGTAGTAATAAACAACAATAATCTAATGGATGCTATTTTTGCAATAGGAGAAAATATCTCACCATAATCAACACCCTCAACCTAAGAGTAACCCTTCACAAATAATTGTGCTTTGTACTTCTCAATACCTCCATATGGACCCATCTTTTTTTAAACATCCATTTGGAACCAACAGGTTTTTTTCCTTTCGACAATGGTGCAAGATCCCATGTATCATTATTTTTCAAAGATTACATTTCTTCATCCATAACAATCTTCCAAGACTCTGCATCATTCATACCTAATGCCTCTTTTATAAATTTGGGTTTTTTAGTGTTAGTATTTAAAGAAAATGCATCTCCAATCATTAGGTGATACCTTCCAGGTGGTTGTCTATACCTTGTAGACCTTCGAAAAAGTTGAGTTGGAGGTTCTTCCTCTTCTAAAGATTCAAAGCTAGATGATCTCTCCTCAACTTCTTTTCTATCCAATGGCCTCAATTCAACTTTCTTAAGTGTAGAAGGAATTTGAATCACATCTTCATGTTTACTATGTTTTGGCTACAATGTAACAAATGAAGCCTAAGTTTCTCTAAAATAACACTACTACTCTATATTACCTTCTTTTCTATAGGATCCAAAAGCATGCATCCTTTCACACCATAGCTATATTCGATGAAGATACATTTCACACCTTATTCTGCAACTTTATTTGCTTCTCCTTTGGCACATGTGCATATGCTCACAACCAAAAACTCTAAGATGTCTTAATGAAGGCTTGTGACTGGACCATGCCTCTATAGGAATCTTATCAATAAGACTTGATGTAGAAGACCTATTAATCGGGTAACAAGCAGTGGAAACAACTTCAACCCAAAACCTTTGTTCTAGACCAGCACCACTTAGCTCATCCATTTTGGTGCGGAGAATATGGAGTTGTCTTTTATCTCATAATGTTGCAATCTTTATAAAATATATGAAAACCATTAGAGAAAAATTCATTCCATTATTAGTCAAACATTTTCTTTTCTATCTAGTCTACAACTCAACAATTCTTTTAAATTCTTTAAATTGAAAACTTCATATTTACTCTTTAGAAAATATACCATGTCCTACTATAATCATCAATAAATGAAACATAATATGTGGATTTTCCAATCGAAGGAACATTTACATGACCAAACATATGAGAATGAATAAGATCCAATACACCACAAGATTTATGAGAACTTGAGTAAAACTAAATGTGGTTTTATTTTTGATAAATGTAATGATCACAAAAATCAAAATCAAGATTACAATCAGAAAAACCTTCAACAAGGTTTTCTTATTTTTCAAGATCCTTAGACCCTTTTCTCCATTATGGCCAAGTCTCTAGTGCCATAACATAGTCTTCTTTGTAGGTAACTTTGATTCAGAAGAAAGAGCACTCTTGCGTACCTAGAAGCCATGACCATCCAGTGAAGATGAAACCCTCACATGTTCCAACAAAGTAGCCATAGTCTTACTTTTCACTCCCTAAGATGTGTAAAAACACACACCACTACCTATAACTCCCCCTTTACAACTCATTTATGTATCCAACACGTTTTTATATCTCCCATTCAAGAGGCCCAACTTTCAGAGGCCATAAATCTAGACCTGGGTGTCTGATTGATGAACCATTTGAACTCCCAAAAATATCATGAAGCACTCTATCAAGTTATAACTTACTACACTGATTACAACCACTTTTAGGTATAAAAAATACCTATAATTCCTTCAAACTATACTTTGAAAATTTAAGAAATAAAAACTTTAATATCTTCATATCCAAACATGATCTTGCAATGAAACTTTACAAGAATGCTTATTTATCCAATCCGAAGCTTTGGGGAAAATTCCACATCAATCCGTGATCAAATGTAAACTTACTATAAATAGGTAACCTTATGTAATTGTAAGGTTGAGACACCATTTTCCTAACAATTTTCATAGGACTTGATGGCGATTTTATTTGGTTCCAAGTCATCTACAAAGTATTCCAACTATTTGATGAGCCTCAAAGTGCGTAGGTTTAAACTAGTCCCTTATCCAAAATGACTTTTCGACCTTGTGTTTGGTGATTATGACCTAATTGTGGAGGACCTTATTATAGGATGGGTCAATTGGTAGCATATCACTTGGATTGTTGGCACCCTATTTTTTAGGTGTCTTATGTTTTCTTTGTTTTGTTTTCATGTTGTGTATTTGACCCATTGTTTATAACCAATTCAAGAGATCTTAAATAGGACTGTATATTAAAAATATTTGTTTGTGTTGTTTTCCCCCTTATACTTCATTCAATTATCTAAGTTGTTAAAATCCAAAATTTTCTAAGTATAAGTGTTTACCTTTGTGATTTTATTTTAAAAGTTGAGAAGTTCATGAGTACACAAATCTCTTGAAATCCTAACAAAGCAATGAGTGAAGATCACCAAGTTATGAACATTTCCAAGTTTTCTAGTTCATGAGCTTGAAAAATTTCAACAAAGTTATAAATCTCATTGAAATTTCTAGTTCGTAAACCTACTTGAAGTGGGATAAGGAGAAGGAATGTGTTTAATTGTTGACACATTCATAAGTCTGCAATTGTTTTGAAAGGATGAACTGGTTCTTAATTTCACAAAAGGTGCAAAATTATGATATGATTCGCCATGTTAGTAATGAGTGAAAATGGTTGAAGAAGGAAATAAATAAGTTTTCAAGGTTCTTGATGTTAGTAGGTTCATGAGTTCATGAACTTACTAACAATGACACATTAAGAGAAAGAGAAAGAAGAGAGAAAGAGAGAAGGAAATAAAAAATGAAGGAGAACAAGAATTTGTTTCAATTATTTAGATGGTTTTCTAACCATTCAAAACACCAGCTTTTTTTTAGATTTATTAAGTTCACCAAAATGCAAAGGATTCCATAATAAAGTATTGATAAGAAAATATTTTTAAAGTAAGGGAAATTGTCTAATGGAAACCAAATATAAGGTGTAACCTATTAAAAATTATTTTAAATTCTAAGCACCAAATGAAATGATAGGTGTTATCCTCCACCCACTCCACCTACTCACCATTATTGTAGATTAAATCTCCTAGTTCCCTAAATTAATCCATCAAATATCCTTGACATCATAGGTGTCTATTTTATAAGGAATGCATCTATTCCCTTGATTTTTAGATTGCTACAATTTTTAATAAGGTACACAACCAACTATGCTAAGGGAGGGTTTGAGTTTCATTTTAGAGGTGGATTGGATTGGGTTGGATGAGAACAATTGTAGAACCAAAAAAATAGTGATATTCATAGGAAACCCTATGGTTTCAATTTTAGTTATGGGTAAAGGTATTTTAGTATTGTAATGATCTAGGTTTATCTCAAATTTGCAATAAACATTTATAACCTTTGTAGATTGAATTATTAAAGATATACTTTTCCTTAGTTGAGTGTCTCCTTGTGTATGGTATGTATTTCTTTGTATGTTTCTAATTAGTTGGCCAACCAGACTACTATAAAATCCTTGCAAAGCCTTTGTAAGGTATCTTTTCAAAATAATAAATTAAATGCATGGGTATGCTCATGGATTACTAAGTAGACTCATTTAATATTCTATAACCATCTATTTTTTTTTGAATGTATGTGTAGATTCTAACTTTCTTGTACATTTTGAAAGGCATAGTCTTTTGTGGTGGCTTAATTAAGGTATCACCTTTGGTTTCAATTATTACATATTTTATGAACTTAGAGACTTTGTCACCCAAATAGACAAATGTACTGGTCTACTATTGGTTCCAGCACTCTATCATCCCAACAAACCCAAAAAATTTTAATTTAAACATCCTTTCAATTCGATCTTTTCTAGTGTATTCCATCTATCATGTTTAACTGTATATAACAACATAAGGAGTTTTTTTTTTCCAATTTTTTTGAACAAGGTTTTCCACCCCTTGACATTTAGGTTCCACCTTTCTATGGCACTTAGGTTCTTGTACATCCAATTGTTTATCATTCTAAGTGTTTTAATAGCATCTTTGTGTTAAGGAGAAATCCCCCTCCTTTTCTCCTCTCACCCTTAGGCCCCCTCTTAAGTAGGATTCTTACTTTGATGGGGTGGTGATTTGAGAGTGTGTAGGGGTGTACTTCAATTTTGCATCCATCTCTAAGAGATTCAAGAAAAAAGAACTCCTTGTTCATATAGAATTTGTCCAAATGACAGTAGATTCTTTGGTTACCTTTTTGTGCATTGCACCAAGAGTACCAAATGTTGGGGAAGTCCTTTTTTTGTCCCTCCATGGGGTCTATTAGCTTGAGCTCGCTCTTCATTTTTGTCTGAAAGTACTTCTCATTCCCCTTCTATTCCATATCAATCCCATCAAACTTGTCTTCTTGGTTCTCCACCATATTAAGTTCTCCTCTGAGAATCCATGGGATGTTCTCTAGTTCACACAACCATTTCCACTAATTAATTCTATCACCATACTCATTTGGTGCATAGATTGAATAGATACCAAAGGAGAATTCTCCCTCTTTGTAGCAGAACCCAATCAACCCTATTACATGGGGAGACCCCAAATTTGGAGACATATTTCCCCCATTATTTTGAAAGGATGATAGTAGCCCTCCCTCCTTCCTCATGTTGGGTGACAAAGTGGGAAGACTCCCGCCAGATAAAATTAAGGATGGTTTAAAGAATGAAGCTAGTTTCTTTAAACTCTTTTAGTAGCACCACATCTTTATTTCTACACCTATTAAGGAATCTTCTTACAATCTATTTCATATAAGGGGATTCCAACCCCCTCACATTCCATGATATGCAATTAAGAGTCATTAGGACCAGGGTTAAGGCATGTTCCTTGTCGAGCCTAAAGTTTTCAAAGCATTGATAGTAGGAGGGAGAAGGGTCTCCTTCAGGAAGAGTTGCTACGAGAAGAGGCTAGGCTACATAAGGACCCCAGAAATGAGGGGTTAGGTAACAAGCTCATTCTTGCCAAGGATTCCTTGAGGAGGCTCCAAAATAGAAAAAATCCAAGGACTCAAAGTTAGATCTAAAATCAATTGGCTTGAAAATGGTGAGAAAGGGTCTAAATTTTTCTTCAGGATCCTCAGAGAAAAAAATATAAGGAGCATATTCAAAGAGTTCAGGTGGACAGTGTAACCTTTAATGACTAAGAAGAAATCAAAGGGCACTTTTTTAAGTTCTATAAAAATCTGTTCTCATCTGAAGATGAAGGGGAAAACTACACTAATACAAGGAATTTAATCAGGAGTGTCATCCCAAAGAAGCTTGAAGGGGAAGAGATAGAGGGTCTAAGTTGTGAGATATCCAAAGAAGAGATAAAAAAAGCAATAGATTCCATGCAAAATGAAAAATCCCCTAGAGTCGATGGTCTCCCAACAAAATTCTACAAGACCTTCAAGGATTGGATAGTTGAAGACCTCTTCCAAGTGTACAAAGAAGCTTTGGAGGTTGGCTCCCTGGGGAGTGATTATATCAAAAAAGGTATTATAAAGATGCTCCCCAAATAAGGGGACAAAACTCAAATTAAAAATTAGAGACCTATAACCTTCTTAAATGTATCTTATAAAATCCTAGCAAAAGTGTTGGGAAGAATATTGACAAATTTTCTACCTAAGCTCATCAGTACTACCCAAATAGGCTTCATTAAGGGTAGGTACAACCTAGAAAACCTCATTACTAGCTAGGAAGCATTGGAGTGGGCAAAATATTCTAAACAGGAGGCAACTATGCTACTCTTAGGCTTCAAAAAGTGTATGAAAGGGTTGAATAGACCTTCATCAAACTCACTCTTGAAGCTTTCGGTCTCCCCAAAGATTTTTCCAACATGGTTACCACACTATTTAAAGATGCAGTGGCTTAGGTCGATGTAAATGGATCTCTCATAGAGGATTTTTCTCTGGAAAGATCAATTAGGAAAGGATGCCCTTTGCCCCCTACTCTATTTGTGATTGCTTCAAATGCATTATACTATGTGCTCGGGGCTAATGAAAATTCTGCAAAGGTTAGAGGTATAACACTTCCAAACAACGATGAACTATTGAATGTTCAATTCATTGATGATACATCCTTGTTCCCCCTATTGGAGGAAGAAAATTTCTCCAACTTAATGGTTAAACTAAATACCTTCTATGATGCCTTAGGAGAAAAAATCTCTTTTTAAGTCAATTTTGTTAGGATGGTAGGATAAGCCTTTGGATTAGGTAAAAAGTTTGAAATCCAATGGGGAGGGTCAGACAAGCAGGTAAGATACTTGGGCATTCCTTTTGCTGTAAGCCCAAATCCAAAGGAAATGTGGACATAGATTAAAGGCAGGATTGAGAAAAATATTGAGAAGTGGAATAGGCATTACCTCACTCTGGCAGGAAGAGTTCAAGTCTGTTAAAATATATTATCATCTTACAACTTGTATTTTGCCTCAATGTGGTTGTTTAGCAGCTACCAAGTGGATGAAATTTAGAAAAGGATTAGAAGTTTTCTTTGGTTAGATGGAAAGGGAAATAATAAGAAGCATGTCATCAAATGGAGTTGGTGTTGTTTAAGTAAGGCAAATGGGGGGCTTCGTCTGAAGGATTTAAAATTCCAAGGCATAGATTTGGCTGCCAAATGGATTTTCAAGGCTTTGGATGGTGATGAGCCTTGGAAAGTGTTGATCAAAAGTAATTTCAAAAGAGCAATCCCCAAACATGCCAAGAATTGGAGAAACCTCCCTCTCAGTGATCTTCTTAGTTGTCAACACCTTATATCCCCAGAAGGCTCAATTGTGTTCAAGAGAATTTCGAAAGCTTGGGAATATGTTGAGGATTGCATATATAACTCTCAGTTCTCTCGAGGTAATATTGTATACTCATAAAGGTCAATTTGGTGGAACCTCAAACACAAGGATAAGCCCTTAGCACTCTTACAAGGGTGCTCAACCAAGAACTGGGAGAATAAAGGAGGAAAAAACTTCACAAACATTCTTAAGGATGGATTTCTAAAATATTGGGCCCAAATAAGGACTAGCTTTAGCATCCCTAAATCCCAATGAAAAACATACTTTGTTGTAAGAGAGGCTTGCAAAGAAATGAATTGGCCAATAACTAGCAAACTAAACACATATCAATACAAGGACTTCTAATGGATCAATGGTCTCAATATCACCAAAATCAATGCAAAAACTATCTACAACACTCTCATTAAGTAGCATGAAACATATATTCATCTAAATAATGTATGGAATACTAACATTAGTAACAATGAATGGTCTAAAATTCTTTTAAATAGCTAGTCAAAAACAATTGAGCCAAAGAATGTCTGCTTCAAATGGATCTTGATCTTTCACAAATTGCCTTATAAAATAAGCTCTGATGATATTTAAATATGTAAGATATGCAGGGTACCTAAGACAATAAGGCATATTTTTATTGATTATATATATGCAAAAGAGACATGAAATTTTTTTGTCATAGCCTTGATATCTGGAATACTAATGGCAAGACATAATTCTTTTATTCATAAGTAATAAATTTGGAAAAGAACAAAAATTGTTTTAGCCTTGTGTCTCTACTAAAATTTTGTGGAGTATTTGGAAAGCAAGGAATGATGAGAGATTTAATGGGAAAAAGAGGGCACTTACTAAGTCTACAAAAAGACTCAATTTGCACAATATTGCATTGTAGGTTACCATGATAGTAAAGGTGCCCAAATTCAAATTCCTCAAACTATTAGAGGAAATCTGCAAATCAATCTTTAGGAAGTTAGATTCAAACACACTTGGAAGGTAGGACAACCAAGCTCAAAAATCTTTATCCAGGCCCTAGAAGTTTTTCAAAATGACTTCAATGAAAAAGTAGCTAAAGAGGCTCAAAATGAAGACCCCCCTCCCATACTTAGACCTAAAGACTTCACCAAGGAAGAGATAGAGGCAGCGGAAGTTCTGCTGGGCATGAGACACCAAGCTTGTAGTGAGGAATTAACTTCTTGATGTGGAATAGATGCTTTGGTTTTTTTATGAGAAGGCATACCTTTTGGTTTTTTATGATATGGAGTACCTTATATGCAGATATCAACTTGGGCAAGTAACAACATGGTCCTTTTTTGCAGTGGCTAATGATGATCACTTGATAAACAATGTTTTGGGGTAGAATACATATGATAGTAGGTCAAAGATACAACTGTAGATAGATTGGAACACTTTTTGCAAAGTACATTTTGGCTCCTAATACTATATATGGTATATTTTTGTTTATTTTCTCAAAAATCTTGATGCAAAATATAATTGTGTATTGGAAATGTAGAACTGTCAGCAGTAATGCAATGAGGAAGGCAAAGTAGTAGTATTGCTTCTCATCTCTATGTAATCTTGTTATTCAAACTATATATAATACAAAAAAACATAAGGAGTTATTATAAAAGACATTCATTGAAATATATGTGGTAGATAATCTTATTTAATGATGAGGGGCTACTCCACCCAATGCCCACAAAACACAACAATAGGTATCAACATAAAAAATGTAGGACAAAAAATAACTTGCTTTTGATTACTTTTAGAAAATGAAATTACAAATTTAAAAATTATAATGTTACTGCCACATGGGCTTGATTCATAACAAACAAAATCAATTCTCTAAGAAAATATATTATTTTGAGCCACAATTTGCACTAATGGAGCCACCTTCTATAACCTCCACTCAACCCTTTATTTGACACCAATAATCGCCTTAGAATGTTCTAGAAAGTGTAACTTTCCCTTTCCCTTTTGTTTTGGTGCCAAAAGTTCATTTGTTTGATTTCTCGCCTAGGAAGATATTTTATTGAAATTCACTTTTTGGTGGAACAACTTCTTGAAGCCATAACTTTTGACTCAAGTGTTTGATTTGCTATTATAATATATCATTGGAAATACCTCAAAGAAATGTACAGCAATGAAGATCATTTCATCTATTTTTTTAGCTTTTTTGAGGCTTCTAAGGGTTTCAAATTTGAATTTGAAGTTGTATTGGAGAAATTTCTCGAGATGAAAACTTTAATATCTCCCAAATGGTACAAGGTATTGAGATGACTCTTTTTCCGTCAGATACATTTTTTTCAGTTTTGCTCCTTAGCGTGAAATTTCAAGTCCATATGAGCTCACTTAGGCCAACTTACTAAAACCAGTAAGTGACTATTTTGATATTTTCTAACTTTTGACTATCTTACACCCCTTAAGTGCCATCATGGGACTCAAAAAATAAAGAAAATAAGGAAAACACATTTTTTTTGGGTGATGTAAGATTACCCCTACACCATTGGATGCTTCTGCATCAATTAATAAGGTTTATAACCTTAATTTCCCCAAACCAACATATAGCACAAAGTGACAATCGAAATAGGGGTGCACAATAGTGTTTTTCTTTTGTAGTGATATCTATTGCAACACCTTAGGAAAACACCTCATTGGTTTAGTAGAGTTAGAAGTGAAGGAGGTCCCACCCACCTCAATATATAGTTCTCATTTGCCCAACCCGAACACAAGTTTTATGCTATTCTTCCCAAGTTTGACACCCTTGACACTTGGGAGACTATCCAACCTTAAGGATTTGGGACCTAAAACTTAGATCATCAGCAAATGACATTATTTATAGGGATATTAAAAATTGTAAGATCATATTGAATTTGGCATCCCATCAACTTAGGCCAAAAAATAGCGCCATTATTGGGGAGGAAACTTGTTGGTGTAATTTGGAAGGTTACTAACTTAAGAATACATTAATGGGTTGATATTGAATTGAAGATTCTATTGGTGAGAAGATCTATAAATTTCTAGCCTTGGTGGATTTATGTTCCTCAAGGATTTCCTCATTTTATGAGGTGGCGACTCTACAATCATAAATCAAAATTTTTACTAGTAACCTATGTTTTTTGGTGATGCTACAAGTCTCGTTCCTTTTTAATCCAATGGTTGGTCAAGGTACACAAAGATGTTCTTCTCTTTTTCTCTCTTGGGCATGATTTTATTATGCAAAGATATATCTTTGTGAAAGGAATGTAATCATGTTTTAGCATGGATAATGTTTTGTAATCACTATCCATTATGATTACTTTGATGATACCTCATCTAAATGCACAAATCACTGTGTAAGTGAAATTAAAAAATGTTAATCATGTTGCTTATCCCCCCTCCATTCAAGAGCTTGTTGATCTAGCAATCCATATATGATTGCTTGATCTTGATAGTGGGAAATCCCATAATCAATTTGCATCTTTAGGGGCCCAACCTATTGATGAATAGGAAGACTTCATTATTGATTTTAGTGAGTTGGATTTACATACCTATGACCCTATCTCTTCTAACCAAAGTTTCGAATTCCCCATAAGATAGGATGGAGAATTGATTTCTAAATTTCACAATAGGCTTGTTATTTTTATTAATAATCTCCCATGTGAGTGCAGGCCTATTGAAAATATGTCCATAGAAATTTATTGTGAGGCCTTCTATCCTAGTACAAGTTTTCCCTCAAGTTATAAAACCAAAGAATTGAATATTCTTTTAGGGTAATTCAATTATGCTTAGTCAACAATTGCACCATGGTTCTATCTCCCAAATGTTGTCTTCGAGATATATCTCGCTCCCTCGACTCTCTGCAATGGTGGGTTGGCTCTGTGGGTGTGATACAATGATATTATTCTTGAGGATGCAAGTAAAGATGTTGAAGTGCAACAATTTTGTTTTTCATTTTATGTCCTTCCTTGTTTTTTGATCTTGAAGACGATGAATTTAGAACACTCCTTGTTGCAAGTGAGAAAAATGATTATAAAAGTGTGCATGATTCAATTGCTTTCAACCATGAAGATTTTGATGTGGAATAATTTTCAAAACTTGGTTTGGAGTAAATTTATTTTACTAACAGTGATTGTATTTATGACACATTTTTTAGCTTATTAGTTGTGTACGTAAAAATATTAAAGTTACATGTGTCCTCAAGTAAATCAATTTTTTAATCTGCAAGGTGACGAAGAAGAAGAAAATATTCACTATTTTATTAGCAAAAATATTTTTGTAGCAAGTAGTGCTAAAGAATGCAAAACAAAAAGGCAACATGAAGAATGTAAATATTCAGTTGAAGTGCCTCAAAATTTAGAGTTATGTGCTAAGGATGCAAGTTTTTAATTTGAATCAAAATTTTAATTCAATCATGGAGTCGTAAATCAATTTTTATGTTCAAATTGGATTGTAGGATTTGGATAAGCTGGAGCATGTACATGATTTAGCCCAATTTGGAGTTTTATGTACACATGATGCTTTTCAACTTGATCTTCACAAAGACAATAATCCTCATGCTAATTTATGTGTAAGTCTAGATGTGATTCATGATACAAGGAGATTGTGGGTATGTGTTTTCATAGAATTGAGTATGATAACGACTCTTATTGCTTGTGGTTTCCATGTTTATATGACATTATTTTCCACGTCTGGCATGATGAACAAAGCACTACCAATTTGCATATGAACATACATCATGTGAATAAATGTATTGTACCTAGTTAATTCCTAGCGAGGGGACTTATTCACATGTTAAGTTTACTTAGGTTCTATGTGATCTTCTAGAAGTCTTAGTTGTCTAGATAAGATCTTATCTTGTCTTATCTTTTTGATTTTTTTATCAAGTGAGTTGTCTCATAGCATATGATTAAGACACATGTCACAATATTTTCTAATCCTATCTCTCACCTTGACTTTATAAGAAATGCCTCTCATGTATAAATTGAATACAATTGAAATCTTGAGTATTACATTTTGGCTATATTATCTTGCATCCATATTGCAAATTTATGCTTTTGCTTTTCTCTCTTGTAGAAGGTTATTTTTGGTTTTGTAGGTGATCTTGGAGACTTGAG
>VDFB02356909.1:0-28479 GCA_007258455.2 Sequoia sempervirens
TTGTTGAAAGCATACATGGCACAACAAGCAAACATTCCACCCATTCAAACACCCACTCCACCCCCCCAGAACACCTTCATTCCACCTCCTGATCCACAATTGGATGTCACCGCACAAATATAATTTCTGTCACAACAAGTGCTTGACCTTCAATCAGGAAGGACACCAAAACCACAAAAAAACCTATGCCCTTATCCATTTGATAGGAGTGTAGAAATGAAACCATTCCCAAAAGGGTTTGAGATCCCTAAATTTGACAAATATCACGGAACAGGTAACCCTGAAGATCACATCAGGGAATTCCAAGTACATTGCATGGAGGTGGCTTACGACGAAACGTACTTGATGAGATTATTCCCAAGAAGCTTGGCTGGAAATGCTATTGATTGGTTTTCTCGACTTTCGGGAATCAAAAAATTCCAGGAAATCATAGATGCCTTCATACATAATTATTCCTTCAACACTCCCATGGAGGTTAGCTTACAGGAATTATCATCTCTCAAACAAGGGAAAAATGAATCATTCGGTGCTTTCTTACAACGATGGCTATCCAAAGCTAATCAAAGCAAGTGGTCCATGCCTGAAGAGCAACAAGTGGGAACTATCATTGCGAATCTTGATGGACCCTTGGCCTTCCACCTCAAAGTGCAAAACATCACCACTTACGACCAGTTGATCCCTAGGGCGCTCAATATCGAACGAGCCCTTGCCACACAGGGAGAAACTTCATCATATCAAGAAGGCCGCTCATCATCCAATTATCATGACAAACCACGAACATGGGCAAAGAATCGTAATGTAACCAACGATGGTGTCGTTGACGCCAAGGTTGTCATTAGTGCCCCACGGAAGAACAATCCACCATCCCAACAACAACAACACCAAAATACCAATCAAAGCAATCGACAAGTCAATATTGTGGTCCAACCATCCCATAACCAAAACACAAACAACACTGATAATCAGGGAGGACCACAGCGAAACAAGTTCTTCCCCAAATGAAAATACACACTCCTTGGGGAACCTGTTGAAGCAATCATGAAAAGATTGGTAGATGAAAAATTGATAACGGTCCCTACACATAATAATTATCAAGAACCATCGGTCAAGCCACCATGGTATAATGAAAATTATCTTTGCGACTTCCACAAACTCAAGGGACACACGACAAACAACTGCATGAGGCTCAAAAATCTAATTCAAGACCTCATAGATGACAAAATCATAGATGTGGAAGCACCATCAGGAAACAAAGATCTCAAGATTTACACAAATCCGATGCCGAATCATGGCAACAAAGGAAACAAAGATCAAGACAAAGGAAAAGGGGCTTATAAAAACGTCAACCACACATACGAGGGTGTTGTTGCTTGTTTAGACGAGTTTTGTGGAGTCATCACCATCAAAGGGGCCCAAGCCGATTGTGGAGTCACCACAAGAGGTGGAAAGGTTACCATTGCAGCACCATCCCAACCAAGTAGAAATTCCACATCCAATCCAAGGTCTAACCCTAGTGGCTATAATGTCTTGGATCAATTGAAAAGAACTCCTGCACATATCTCCATCATGGAGTTACTCAAAATCTCATCTGCACACAAAAAGATTCTAGAAGAAGCTTTGGCGTCATCTACTGTCCCCGCAGATCTAGATGCAGAACAATTCCAAGCTATGGTCGCAAATATCACCACACCTAACATTCTTACATTTTCTGAACAAGACTTCCCCACACAACCATCTCACAACCGTGCGCTTCATCTGGAGGTGTACGTAAATAAAAAGAAAGTCAAGAGAGTCTTGGTGGATGGAGGTGCAGGCTTAAATATTTGTTCCTTAAAGCTTCTAAAGAATTTGAACATTTCAGAGGATTCAATTGACAAAGGAAAGGCATCACAATAAGAGCATACGATGACCAGGAAAGGGTATCCCAAGGCACCATTCAGCTTCCTGTCCAGGTTGGAGCCGCCATCATGCAAACCAACTGTCAGGTCTTGGACCTCGATTTACCATACAACATTCTCCTAGGGCGACCATGGATACATGCAATGCAAGCTGTAGCTTCAACCTTTCATCAATGTGTGAAATTCACACATGAGGGTCAAGAGGTTACTATCCACGGAGATCCTGAGCCATTTGCTTACTGCAAAAATCTAGAGGCAAAATACTACAAGATCCCGCAAGTACCCAAGAACGATGAAGGCCCATCAACACCTTACGTGGATCCTGCCACTCTCACTTCTGCGACAGAGACACCCTCCACCCCCGCCATCCCCACCTTTTCTGATATCAAAGTCATAATACAAGATGATGGTTGTGGAAACTATTCAATGCCTAAGAATGCTTTTGTAGTAGGAGAGCTACCACAATCTCCTAGATCAAGAGGACGACCACAATCACAAGAAGCTTCAACATCTCAAGGCTCATATGAACGAAACCCTACCTTCACAAGTGCAGGAGATCTTGGTCAGGAAACATTAGAGGGGGACTTATCTCATCTCCTCTATCGAGATGATATACCGACAGTTGAATTACCTATGGATGAACGAAACAAAGGTATGAAGATGATGCTCTTGATGGGCTATAACCGGAACCAAGGGTTAGGCCAAGATAATAACGGGCGTGTAATACCCATTATACCTGAGAAGCAAATAAAAAATCTTGGCATTGGTCATCCTACTCCTAAGGTAACTGTACTTGGTCGAGGTGCCCATGGTAGACAGAACCGAATGCCTCCTCAGGAATCCGTAACTACTCCACAATCCTCCATGACTTTAGGAATGCCCACTGATTTAATTGAGTCACCAGAAATAGGATTACCTTTGTTGTTTGAGGATACTAATGTACTTATGATTAGCACCTTATCTTATGAGTCTGAAAACCAAAGCAATGAAATCCGATTAGTCTATCCCCAACTGATTGATTACGACCAACGAGGACCACCAATTCTTGACATGTTTGAAAACGATGAGGCGCTCTCAGAATTCATGGGACTTAGGGATGGCATTCCATGTGGGGATCACAAGGTAGGTTTTATCATAGAGCTAGATACACATGCATACTATGGAGAAACGATTGAATCCCTCAGTCGCAAAAATAAAAAATTGAGAATAATCTCCAAGTCCTTGAGTGAAAACCACCTTGTGGCACTCTCCGACTCTTGAAAAGTAAAAAGAAAGGACGCATCCAATGGTGAAAACCTCTCTGAGGCACCTGAGGATGGGGGATTCAATCTTCCTCTTACAGCTATACACCAAGAAAAGTTAGCTATGCTAGCAGAAAAGTGCAACCCCATTAATCTGGGAACACAAGAAACTCCTCATATTACATTCTACGCTGAGTCATTATTATGCAAAGAACAGGAGGAGTTGGCTACCTTCTTAAAGGAGAGGAAGATAAATTTTGCATGGACCTATGCTGATATGCCAGGATTGGATCCGGAGGTAGTGGTTCATCACTTGGCAGTCTATCCTGAAGCTAAACCTGTAAAACAGAAGTTGAGAAAGATGCACCCACAGATTGCTCTATTAGTCAAGATGGAACTCCATAAACTACTAGAGGCGGGATTCATACGAACGATCGCCTACCCTGAGTGGGTCTCCAATCTAGTACCGGTTTCAAAACCAACTGGGGGCATAAGAATCTGTACGGACTTTAGGGACTTGAACAAGGCTTGCCCAAAGGATGATTTTCCATTGCCTAACATTGATATGATTGTAGACATGACCGCGGGGCATGAAATGCTTTCCTTGATGGATGGATTTTTAGGCTATAATCAGATAAGAATTGCAGAGGAAGACCAACATAAAACATCTTTCACTTGTCCTTGGGGCACATACTGTTGGAACGTAATGCCATTCGGCTTAAAGAACGCCGGGGCCACATACCAAAGGGCCATGACACTAATATTCCATGACATGATCCACAAAACAGTTGAGGACTATGTTGATGACATCCTGGGAAAATCCAAAAAGAGGGAGGATCATATATCGGTCTTGAGTGCTATCTTTGACAGACTAGAAGAATACAAGGTTCGTTTGAATCCCAAGAAGTGTGTCTTTGGCGTACAATCAGGAAAGTTGTTGGGTTACATAGTGTCAATGAGAGACATTGAGATTGATCCGGCAAAGGTGAAAGCAATACTTGAAATGGAAGCTCCTAGGACATTGAAACAACTGAGAGGTCTCCAAGGCAGGCTTCAGTCAAGTCGCAGGTTCATAGCACAATTAGCAGACAAACAAATCCCTTACTCTCACTTACTCCACAAGGGGGTAACGTACAAATGGGACGACAAATGTGAACAATCCTTCAACAAAATCAAGGAATATCTATTAACACCTCCAGTACTAAGGCCTCCAATTCAGAACAAACCATTGATCCTTTATATCTCAGCAACTGCAGCAGCCCTTGGTGCTCTCCTAGCACAACATGATGAAAATGGAATAGAAAGAGCCATCTACTACATCAGCCGTACAATGGTGGGCCATGAGTTAAACTATACATTAATTGAAAAAGCTTGCCTAGCAGTGGTGTTTGCATCCCAAAAATTCAGACACTACATGTTGGCACATAAGATCAAACTCATAGCTAAAATTGATCCCTTAAAGTATCTTCTTTCAAAGGCAATGCTTACAGGAAGAATGGCTAAGTGGGTAATGATATTATCAGAATATGACATTGAGTATGTGGAGCGCAAGGCAATCAAGGGACAGGTCATTGCAGACCAACTGGCAGATGCACCTATCTATGCGGAGAACCCACTTGTTTCAGAATTTCCAGATGAATCCATTTTCAACATTGACATAGCTACTCATTGGAAGCTATACTTTGATGGATCCTACACACAACATGGGGCAGGAGCTGGTATCTTCTTCATCACTCCACAAGGGGATTGTATACCAAGATCATACAAACTAGCATTCCCTTGTACAAACAACATTGCAGAATATGAGGCTTTAACTATAGGTCTCAGGATAGTAGTACAATGGAACATTATGACATTGAAGGTATATGGAGATTCACAACTTATCATAAATCAAGTGAACAATGAGTACCAAACAAAGGATGATAAGCTAACTCCATACAAAAGGCTGGTGGAAAATCTCAAGGAATATTTTGTTGACATCACCTTTGAGCAAGTACCAAGAACCAACAACAGAGCAGCAGACGCAATGGCAACTATTGGATCACTCTTAGAGATCCCTCAAAATGTTCTGAAATACGACTTCTTGGTAGAGCAGCTTCTCGTACCAGCATTCAAGGTACCAGAGGCAGAATTTGTGTGCGAAATCGTTGGTCCAAATGATCAGTGGTACCAAGACATTTACACATACCTTAGGATGGGTATCATTCCCGCCGATTTGCGTTCAAGCCTTAGACGAACCTTTATCAAGAAAGCATCTCGTTTTGTCATTTTAGGAGAAACCCTTTATCGTAGAAGCATAGAAGGAACCTTACTAAGATGTCTTAACCCTGAGGAGGCTTCGGCTGCCCTAACTGAGGTGCACAACGACATCTATGGTTCTCATTCGAGTGGCATGACCTTGTCTAAGAAATTGTTGAGGAGTGGGTATTACTGGCCTACCATGGACAGAGAGGCACATGAATATGTCAAGAAGTGTCTACAGTGTCAGCAACACGGGGACCTCATCCATGCTCCAGCTCAAGAGCTTCATCCAATCATCACACCATAGCCCTTTTTCATAGTGGGGACTTCGATCTCATTGGAAAATCACACCCATCTCATCCAAGCGGCCACAAATTCATTATAGCACTTGGTAGGTACTTCACCAAGTGGGTTGAAGCCATACCACCATGACCTACATAGCAGGGAAAGCAGATCTCAAAGTTCATCACGAATTATCTCATATCTGGCTATGGTATTCCCACAAGCCATTATCTCGGATAATGGGACACCATTTAAGAACCAGGAGGTTCGTGACTTGTGCGAGAAATTCAAAATCCAACATCACTTCTCCACCTCGTACTATCCCCAGGGCCATGGCCAAGCAGAAGCTACCAACAAAACCATTCTCAAAATCCTTAAGAAAATAGTCAATGGCCAGCGGTCGTGGCTGGCATTTCTGACTTAATCTGTCGGGCTTCTGGGAACCAGCATCCGCACACCCACTGGTGCCACACCATTTTCCTTGGTCTACGGATCAGAGGCCATCTTGCCCATTGAGATCGAGTTACCATCCCTCAGAGTATCATTGCAAAACCTCATCACGGACGAAGAGTATCGAGTTTCAAGACTGAACGAGCTGGAACTGTTGGACGAGTGACGTTTGGATGCTTTAAACCATCTGCAAGTGTATCAGAATAGACTGAAAAGGAGCTACAACAAGAAAATCAGAAGCCGAACTTTCCAGGTTGGAGAATTGGTGCTAAAAGAGAATCAGAAGAATGTCTTGAACCCAAATGGCAAGGGCAAGTTTGAACCCAACTGGCTGGGACCCTTTGTCATCATAGCAAGCTACAAATCAGGGGCATATCAGTTATCAACACCCGAAGGGGAACCCCTACCGGAGCCAATGAATAGCTCCCATCTCAAAAAAATTTATGCCTAAATCTTTCAAGGTATAGAACCAAAAAATCCAAAAAATCATAAAAAGTCCTGAAAAAATGGTTACTTCGGCGAAAACCTGGCAAACAGGCGTCTTGGTGACAACAAAAAAAATCAAAAAAATCAAGAAAACAGTAAAGAGAAAAAAATCGTCCTCTAGTGAAAACCACTTCGGTGGCACTTTTGGTGAAAACCTGGTAAACATGCACCTTGTGTAAATAAGCACTCTCCATCCATCTTGGTCTCCGTGACTTGCTTTGCATCATTCACTCACTCATCACATATCGTCGCATTTCACCCTTCCATCCGCATCTGCACCATAGCTTGGTCTTTCATTTGTGTCATGATTCCTCGTAGAGCTACTCGGCCCACTTAAAAGGTCAGTTTGTCCTGCCTATATCGGAGTAGTCTATCACTTCCTGCTTGGGGAGCCGCGTTCTCATCGGATCAGTTCGTGTATGATCTTAAAATCCTCAAATCAAAAAATCCAAAAAAAAAAAAACATCGGAAAATTAGAAAATCAAAAACATTCAAAACATATCAAAATCCAAAAGCGAGGTCAAAATTCATTCAAAAGCCAAAAACAAAGGTCGTCTAGTCGAACTCACGATGGTCTCACGAGCGGAGCGTGAAGCAAGGTTGATCTTTGATTATCCCAGAGACATTTAGGTCAGTCCTATAAGGTCTGTCATAATAAAGCTGACATTTTCATCATGTATATCTTCATTTATCATCGGTCAAATGCGTCGGTCGAACTCATTAGTCTCTGCGCATTATATAACGTAGGAAAGGATAATCTGTTGATCAGCCCTTGAGGCCCCTAGGGTAGGTCTCTAGGTTAGTCTCTTGGTCAAAATCTTAGAAAACCCCAAAACATTGGAAAATCAAAAATCAAAACATTTGAAAATCTCAAAAAATACCAAAACAGCCTCAAAACATTGCAAAACTCCAAAAAATCCAAATATTTGAAAAAATCCATCCGCCTCATCTCGCTACACTCGCAATAATCAATCATCCATAATAAATCGCCATCACCCTCAACCTTTGGTAAAACAGTCGGAAACAAGTCTAGCAGTCAAAGGTGAAAACTTAAACTGTCAAAATCTCAAGTATAGGTCAGTCAGCAAGCAAGTTGGTCAACCCTTTTCTTATCAATGGCATATAAATCATAAATCAATTTCATCATTGTTTGATAAAATCTTGTCCTAGGATCCGTTCCGACAATGGGCACTTTTATCAAACCAACCACTTTGGGTAAACAAAACGACGTGTCATTAACATGTCCTAGGATCCGTTCCGACAATGGACATTATCTTTTGGCAATAAGTTTTGGCTCCCATCTTTTGAAACATCGTTTCTCTCGGCTAACGGTACAAAGAACATTAGTTTGTTTGCTCAGTTACTTTATCTTGTTTGATTTATCTCATTGGGCTCATTCCAAGGACCTCTCGATGATGTCTGAACGAAGGATTTAGAGAGATAGGAATGGGGCAACGATCATTATCTTTTGTCTGCTGTGCTTGTTGGATATCTTTGTAATATAACCTTGGTCATGCGTGCTTTTGTTTAGTCTGTAGCGAGGGTATTTTAAGTTTCTTGTTGACCACATATAAAGGCTTGCCTTCCTATGTTTTGGTCTGAGATATTTGAAATATTTGAACTATTTTTTGGACAGGGTTCCGTATGTCAGGTGTGAACAAGAATACTCCTATCTGATTTGTCGGGTCAAAGTCCATCACACTAGGTACAACACCATCCTGGTTCTCGATACCTTGATGCATTGTACTGCGTGTATTATCAAACATAAGGAAATCCGCCCTTTGAAAATCCCAACTCCACGGCAAGTAGTCATCACCATTTGCATGAGCATCTCTTTTTTTCATTCTTCTATCACATTCTTCTATCTTTACTAACATTTCTATCCCAATTGGTACATGAAGCTACCCACAGCTAATGAATGTCCATTCATCTACATCAACCACTCCTCTCACATTTTATCACGATTTTGATTGGAAATTGGCATTCCCATTCAACATCTCGAGGGGGCAATATACCAGTGCAATTCTTCTCACTGGGGCAATAGTGGGGCATTCAAAAAATTAGAATTTTTTTTTATTTTGATCATGACAAGATCATTCTTTGAATCAATGCAACAAGTGTATTGCTTCAAAGAGGGGCAAAATGTAGACATGCAAAAATTTACAAGTTGGACATTATGCATCTGAATCCCTACCTAACTCAACATCGCTTTCTTCCTAAATCATCCCCTGCCTAACTGCTTAATCAAATTCCTTTATCCATTAAATCAATATTCGCCTCCCCTTAATTAAATAAATTATTTCTGTCTTACCAAGTCACTTTCCCTGTTAATTAAATCAATTCATCTAATCTACTATTCCTATTTTAATTAAATAATTAATTTTATTTAATTAAATTTAAAGTCTATCTCAAGTAAATTAAATAAATTAAAACTTTATTTGGATTTAATCTAACACCATCCCTTTTACTAAATAAATCAAAATTCATTTAATTAGCTCTCTTATCATATTCTCTTTGATTTAAATTAATCCAAAAATCTAAATCAAATTGTCAAATCAGTCGACATCCCCTTTAAATTAATCAACTCGACATTAATTTAATCTTAATCCATCAAATCCTCTAGATTTTGCAACTTGCACATGAAAATAGACTTATTTGATTTATTTAAATTTCTATTTTCCTTCAACAAGGCATCTTTTAAGGAATATTCCCCTAATTTGAATTCAAAATCCAAGAGGGAATAAGTCCTTCCAACAAGGCATTTAAGATCTCTTACATGTCCTTTGCCTTGAGCCAAGTGGCATTTAATGCAATTTTCTTTCCCCCTCTTACATGTCTTTTCTCAAAAATTCAAATTCAAAAATGCATTTATTGGCACATTTGTCAAAACTTGCTCATTCCTCACCCAATCACATGTTGACAAGTGGCATTATATCATTGGTTGAATCTTTGTCCCACATTGCTCCATTTTGGCTTTGTTTCCATTTCAACATTCTATAAATAGAATGCTTCACCATGCATTTGATCATCCACATTTCAAGCAAAGTTACCATGCTAAAATACTTAGCAATTCTCATCCATCTCATTGAATCATAGCTAGGTTTTTTGCAGATTTTAGCTTGGAGCATACATTCAAAGTCTTCATCAAGTGGATCAATCATCTTCAATCAACATTTGCATTCAAGGAGTTGGGAAAGGGCAAATCTCCACACACCTATTTGCACCAACTCCCTCAAGAGATCAAGAGTTTGCTTGCATTAGATAGGATTTAATTGTTTCATTTGTGTTCTTCATTTTCATTTCTTTATCTTTTGCAAATTTCAAATGGATTTCTTGAGGAATCATTGGTTTCTAATCTTGTGTTTGATCTAATTGTTTGCTTGTTTATTGTGTTTGTGCAAGGTCTAGAGGTTCTTTATAACTTGATGGATCGCCTACATGTGTTATCAAACATAAGGTAAGTAAGACCTCTTAAAATACCAATTCATGATAAGGTTAGACATACATTCAAAGTCTCTCATCAAGTGGATCAATCATCTTCAATCAACATTTGCATTCAAGGAGTTGGGAAGGGAAATCTCCACACACCTATTTGCACCAACTCCCTCAAGAGATCAAGAGTTTGTTTGCATTAGATAGGATTTAATTGTTTCATTTGTGTTCTTCATTTTCATTTCTTATCTTTTGCAAATTTCAAATGGATTTCTTGAGGAATCATTGGTTTCTAATCTTGTGTTTGATCTAATTGTTTGCTTGTTTATTGTGTTTGTGCAAGGTCTAGAGGTTCTTTATAACTTGATGGATCGTGCCTACATGTGTTATCAAACATAAGGTAAGTAAGACCTCTTAAAATACCAATTCATGATAAGGTTGGAGCATACATTCAAAGTCTTCATCAAGGGATCAATCATTTCAATCAACATTTGCATTCAAGGAGTTGGGAAAGGGCAAATCTCCACACACCTATTTGCACCAACTCCCTCAAGAGATCAAGAGTTTGCTTGCATTAGATAGGATTTAATTGTTTCATTTTGTGTTCTTCATTTTCATTTCTTATCTTTTGCAAATTTCAAATGGATTTCTTGAGGAATCATTGGTTTCTAATCTTGTGTTTGATCTAATTGTTTGCTTGTTTATTGTGTTTGTGCAAGGTCTAGAGGTTCTTTATAACTTGATGGATCGTGCATACGTGTGTTATCAAACATAAGGTAAGTAAGACCTCTTAAAATACCAATTCCTGATAAGCAATGCATCATCATCATCATCATCCTCATCTCTAATAAAGTCTCATAGATCATGGACTTGTTGGATCCTCGTGTCATCATCTCATTTCTTCTATATTCTCTCCACGCTAACATCATACCATGAAAATTAATCAAAAACAACACCAATGTATCCATCTTGCATCCACAAACCATCAGCATACTGCATATCATGCATATCATATCATAGATAGGAAACATTGATCATCTCACATGCATTGCATTTTCATCATTGCATAATATAGATTGGTTATTCTAAGCATCTCATAAACCATACATTTGAATCCATTGCATAAACATATATGCACCATCATATCAAACATATACACATCATCATATCATCCATATATGCATCGTCATATCATACATGAAAAATATACTAAAAAAGATAAAGAGCATGTCATAACATCCCATACATCACATAATCATAACATATAACATCGTTCATTTTTCATAATATAGATCTATTTGTTTAAGCACATTAAAATCATTTGCATATCATAACATTTGCATCCATACATCCATACTCCATACATCATTATCGTAAAAGTGCATACAGATAATATAAAAAGAAATGCATCCATAACATCCATAAACATCTGCATAATCGTACATCACATCATATCATATAAAATCACATTGCATCATATCATAGAGACACATCGCATATATAGAACATCAGATACATCCATCCATAATGCATAGATAAAATAGGACACATCTCATAATAAATCGATCATATCATATATATATCAAAATGTAATTGTCATGGTACAAATTAGGATCAAATGTGTATGTATATCAATCAATGTACAAATGCCCATGGGGCTATAAAAAATGGAGCCTGTGGATCTCAAAAAGAATCAAGTGTCGATCAAAGTTGTGTGGTAGCTAGCCCTGGTGGCTGCTCCCCTCACCTACCTTCCTCTCTGGCTAGTGCTCTTCCCATCTCATGCCCATTTGCTGGGAGTACTCTGGTACTCAAGCTACTAAGGGTACAACCTGTCGATAATGGAGTCTATAATACTCTACCTCCTATATAGCCTCGCGGTACATCCACGCCAGGACTGCCATGCCCTGTGATGCAGAAGCCATACTCTCAAGTTGTTGTTGCCTATCAACCTCCTGGGCCAGCTGTAGCTCTGTCGCTTGTTGCTTCTGGCACTCCTGATCTCACTCTGTCGTGAGGGCCTGGACCTACTATCTGGCATGATCCCTCTCTTCTGCAAGTATCTGTATCTGAGCCTGTAGCCCCTATACCTGTCCTTGAAGCTGTTGAATATGAGTGTCGCATGGATCAGGATGAGGTGGCTTAGGTGGTTGTGGCGGCTGTTGATCCCAGGGTTGATCTCTCTCTAGTTCCCATCTCTCTGATCCCTCTAGTCCAACTATCATGGAGGTGGTCCTCCTCCTCCTCCTCCACCCCCAGGTGCTCCGGGAACCTATCCTTCCTGTACCTTCCTAGCTGTCCTACCTCAGGGTCTCCACCATAGAAGTGCTGCCACTGGAACTATCAATCAAACTAGAGGCCTAAACCAACTTTCATAGGCACATGTGGTGCCTGGATCCACCTATCTCTGATCGTAGGCTCATGTCCTAGCCACCAGCTACCTAAAACTATCAACTGCATCTGATGCTAGGATTGGCCAACCCCATGTGGTCTCTCTAGTGGACCAAGCAAAAATGGCCATGTACTGATCATTCAGCCTATCCTAGGTGTCCCCAAACTGCCAGGCTACCCTATCTGGCAGGTAGTGCTCGATGATGGTGTGCCTGCGCCCCTGCATCAGTCTGTCCTGCCTGGCATAGAATAACTATTGTACATCGTCATACTAAGCTAGCATCTGTAACCAAGGTCTCTAGGTGAACACTATCATCTCATCCAAAACCCTTTGCTAGTGAGGAAGACCTACCTGTCCTGTGTGTCTCAATGTGCTGCTGCCCCAGTACCTCCAAACAATTGGGTTGTCGGGCTCAACATCGACCACTATAACCATTAGTCAGAGCATGACAATATGATCCTAGGCCTAGATATTTAATAATGTGACACCGATCCCAATCGCTCGACTGTCATAGTAGGTGAACTCATGTAGATCATGATATAATGAGGTCAACATCACTGGTCCCCAAGCAAACATGGTCCTCCTGAATAGAATCTACTCCCAAGCTAAACCCCATCCCGGACTGAAATATCGACCTCGCCGATCTAGAGCGACTAGTATGTATATGATCACAACAACAATTAGCCAGAAAGTCAACACCCGACCTCTATAATACTCAAGGTTGATCTGACCCTCAGTAAATATGATCTCATGTGTCTCCATGATCTCGTAGCATGCATCAGTGCTGACATCCATGTCATAAATGACTCACTCACCATGGATGGGAAATCGCAAGATACGCTAGACGTCCTCCAATGTAATGGTCACCTTGTCGGTGGGTAGGTGAAAGGATGACGTCTCGCTATGCCACCACTCGACCAATGTTGTCATCATCGCCAAATGAGTCATAATGGTAGGCGCAGAGGCAACATACCAGAGGTCGATCACACCAAGGTGATCCTGTAGTAACTTGTGCAATCCACTCAATGTACTTAGCACCAAGGGTCGATGCTCGTGTGAATACATAGGCTCTCTATCCTCCTGAATGCATGAAGCCACATCGTCAAATTTCATAAAAATACTGGACCCTGTTTGAAGTTTTCAACACTGAAATAGAAAATGCGTCACTATTTGCAAATACATCGCTCTTTGAAAACTCCAAAAAATGACGTTAGAACCCTCCAAAGTGCAAACCAAGTTGCGGCGTCCCTATTTACATTCATGGACTTGTTTGACCTAAAACCCTAAAAAACCTAACTGAACCGCAATGTTGCCATTCACATTGGCATCGTCCTTTGACTTTTAGAGCCCTAAGACCAAATTGTAATGCAACATCACAATAAGCGGTAGCGATGCTATTTGACCCCTAGCATCATCGATTTTACACCCTTAGTGTTGCTATATAGTGACACTGAGGTTTTTTTCCTTTTCAAAAGGTAATAAATGTGCTCAAAAAATGAAACTAAAGTTCGGGTTAGGATAACATACCACTAGTCTTGCGCCTAGAGGTCTCTGGTAGCCTCAAACTCACTCGGAAATGTGTCAAGGAAGCACTCTTTGCACCATTCTGTAGGAGGGTCAGAGCTCAAAACACTAAAAATTTCAAGCTGTGAATGTGAAAATGAATTGAAAGTGACCCCTCCATGGCTATTTAAGCATGAAAATTAGGGTTTTTTTCCCTATTTTAGTCGCCAAACTAGGTTTTGCGCCCCTTATCCCATTTTCTCCCAACCGAAGTTCGTTTTGCGTCTTTTTTCCATGTTTTGGCACATTTTTAGCATCCTAGAGCTTTTCTAGACCCATCGGGTGGCTTGTCCTCTTTTTTCAAGAAATCACCCAAAAATTCAAATTTTCATCTGATCTCTTGAGGGGGCAGTATACCAACGTAATTCTTCCACTGGGGAAGCAGTGGGGCATATGAAAAGATCAAAAAAAAATTGAATCAATTGTGATCTCGAGAAGGTTATTCTTTGAACCAACATAGTAGGTACATTGCTTCAAAGAGGGGCAAAATGTAGACGTTCAAATTATACTGATTGATATCGCACACTTGATCTTGATTTACTAACATCAGTTCTCCCTAAATCACTTCTTTACTACCCATTTAATCGAATAATCTTTATTTGATTAAATTCATCCTAATTCCTCTGTTAATTAAATAAATCACTTTGTTTGATTAATTCATCATCTTCTTTTAATTAAATAAATCATTTTTTATAATTAATCCTAATGATTCTCTTTTGATTAAATAAATCATCTTATTTATTTAAATTCTAAAGTCGTCTCCTTTAAATTGAATAAATTAACCTTTATTTGATTTAAATCTAACATCATCTCTTTTAATTAAATAAATCAAACTTTATTTAATTAAATCTAATATCCATTAGTCCTCCCATTTGATTTAAAATTCTAAGTCAAATGTCAAATCAAACTAATCTCCATCTAATTTAATTAAATCTTGATTAACTCTAACTCTAATCCATCAAATCCTCTAGATTTTGCAACTTGCACAAGTAAATCAATTTATTTGATTTATAAATTCTTCTATTTTCATTCAAAAGGGGATCTCTTTGCAATAGTCCTTCATTTTGAAATCTCCCTCCCAAAGGGACTTGTCCTCCAACTTGGTGTTTATAACTCTTACATGTCCTTTTTCTTGAGCCAAGTGGCATTAACTCACCTTTCATCTCTTCCTCCACAAGCCATCTTTCAAATTTCAAATTCCACCTAATTGCATTTATCATGCACATTGATCAAAATGTGCTCCACCTCTCTTAAATAGCATGTTGACAAATGGCACATTGTTTGTGGTTCATCTTTAATCCCACATCCTTCTTGTGTCTCATTCCTCCATCCTTCTTTTCTATAAATGGATGACTCTTCTATTGATTTTGGATCCACAATCGGAGACAATATTATTATCTACATATTTGGAGCTAATTCGTCCATCTTTCATCAAAGTTATCATAGCATTTCATCACCATAGCTAGGTTATTGAGAATTTTCATCAAGGATCACATTGTTCATCATCAAAGCTTGCAAGGAATTGAAAAAGGGCTACTTTCCACATAAAAGTAGCACCAATTCCCCCATGGGATGTTGGTTTGAATGCTTAGAATGAGTTTTATTAGCTTTCATTAGAGTAAATTTGCTTTGTTTCTTGTTCTTTGCATTTGAATGAATTGCATGGGGAATGATTGTTTTAGACTTGTTTGACGACTAACATTGGGTTGTTTGATCATGTTTGAGCAGGTTTAGATCAACCATTCATAGTATGTACATCGATGATAAGTACAATATCCACGAGGCTATCAAAAAGTAGCCCATGAATGTATATCAGTGATAAAGAATGGGGCAGAATCAAGTGTCTGTATATCAAAAGGCTAGCCCTGGTGGATGCTACACTCTCCAGCCTACCTCTCAGGCTGATCCTCTACACAGGGACGTGCATCGTTATGCTATGAAAAATATGGTTGATGAAGAGCCATTGGAACATCTCGGTGATAATGCTACATGTAATATGCAACCTCTCTATATAACCACGTTGACACGGTCTGACCATGTGTCGTTGCCACCATCACCTCGATCTACTTCTACCTCACCACCTCCTGATCCCTCTCTCCTATGACAGCCTGTACCCTTTGCAATGCCACATCTCTCTCTCTCTCTCTCGCTCTCTCTCTCTCTCTCTCACTCTCACTCACTCTCTCTCTCTCTCTACTATCACCACTATCACCTACTATCGAGCCTGGTCTCGCTCAGCAATAGGATCCAAAACCTATCGGTAGGCCTGGTCCCTCTCACTAGTCAATGTTTACACCTATTGCTGCAACTACTGAATCTGTGTGTCTCACACATCTAGTGGTGGTGGTGATCTTGGTTGTGGCTGTACTCGGGGCTGCACCTATGGTTGAACCTATGGCTACACAACTAAAGGATCCCCTGAAACTTGTCTGTCCTAGCCATCCTGGCTTCCCTGTCCCTTGCCCTTGGCACCTCTGCCTCATGGTCTCCCTCGGGGAGGATCACCTACCAGATCTGTAAGTCACCTCAGTGGGATGAACCGTGCATCATACACCAGAGTGGTCTGAGCTACGGGATGACCTTGATCGTATGCCCAAGGCTAGGCAACCAACTGTTAGAAGCTCTTAATGGTCTCTCCAGCTAGAATAGTTGGTCCCCATGTGGGAACCTCTCTAGTCGATCTAGAAAAAATGGCCATGTATGCATCATTGGGCCTATCCTGTACATCCCCAAACTGTCTGGCCACCCTGTCAGGAAGGTACCTCTCAATCATTGTATGCTCTAGACCCTACATATAATGGGTCTATCTAGAAAAATATAACTATTGTATTTCATTGAACCATGGCGACATTTAAAGCCATGGGCGCAAGTGGAAAACTGTCATATCATCAATAACTTGTCTATAATATGAGAGCTCAATCTATCCAATGTGCCTAAGAGTGATGGAACCTCGATATCTCCAAACGACGGATCATCCAACTCCACATCTGCCATATGAACTATCGATCGAAGTATGACAATGTGCTCCCATGCCCAAATATGAGGCAGAGTAACTCCTACACTGAGGGCTCTCCCATCACAATAAAAGAAATCATTCAAATCATGATATAAGGAGGCTAGCATCACGGGGGCCCATGCAAAAAGAGTCCTCCTGTGTAGCATTTGGTGCCATGCCAAGCTCCATCTTGGGCTGAAGAATTTTCCATTTCTGTCTGGAGCCACCAAACATGAAATGATGGTTGCAATAATCAATCTAAAGGTCAACACATGCCCTCTGTATGTCTCCAAATCAATCTGAGATGTGACCAATGCAATCTATTCCTTCTCCATCACCTTGAGGCATGCATCGAACCCGACATCGGTGTCATAAATCATGTGATCTCTATGGATAGGAAAACACGATATCTACCATACGTCCTCCAAAGTAACTATCACCTCCCCTGTTGGAAGGTGGAAGGATGAGGTCTCACTATGCCATCTCTTGCACAAATATGTCATCATTGCCAAATGGGTCTTAATAATAGGTGTGTATGCAATGTACCATAATCCAATCTCTCCCAGGTGCTCTTGGTGCAACTCTGAAAGATCACCTAATCTCTCCAGAACTATGGGCCTATGCTCCCTTGACATCAATGGTGGGAAGACCTTCTGCACCTATGAAGCACATGATGTCAAGAAATCATCAAAAATTGAAGTTGTTTGGAATTTCTAGCTCAGAAATCACAATAGCGTCGCTATTTACAATGGTATCGCTATATTCAAATTTCAAATAGTGACACCTGATGCATTTAAAATTTCAAATTGGAAATTGCGACACCAAATAAGTTGGCGTCACGATTTAGTTTCTGGATTGACCTAACCCTAATTTCTAAATTGGCAAGTGCATCGCCAAATAAGCTTGTGTCACCATTTAAAATTAGAAACCCTAATTTTAAATCAAGAGAAGCATCACCATATACATATGCACACTAAAAATGATTTGGGTGTCATTGATTTAAGTTAGGGCATCGCTATACAGTGATGCTTCCAGAATCTAAATTTTAACGCCTAATAAATGCATCAAAAATTGAAATTTCAAATCAAGTTTTGAATCACATACTAGTGGTCCTACACTTGGAAGCTACTGGAACTCTTGAACTCGATTAGAGATGTGTCTAGGAAGCTCTCAATGCACTATTTCATCGAAGGGTGAAAGCTCAAATCACAAGAATTCCTTAAGTGTGAATGCACAAGTGAATTGAAAATGACCCCTCTTGGCCTCTATTTAAGCTAGAAAATTAGGGATTTTTGCCCTAATTTAACCTTAATAATGGGGTTTATTATCATTTTCACCAAATTTTCCAATTTGGACCTAATTTTTCACTGTTTTTTGTATTTTTGGCATTATTGTTGCATTCTGGAACCTTTTTGAACCCTTGGGGCAACTTTTGAACCTTTGTCGAGAAATCAACTCAAAATTCAAAATTTTTGCCTAATTTCTCGAGGGGGTAGGGAGTCATTTTTATCCTTCCATTGGGGCATCTAAAAAAATTAGAAAAATTTTTATTTTTTGATTTGGGCAGCATTTTTTATCCGAAAAGCATTATTCTTTGAACCAAATCAACAGGTACATCGCTTCAAAGAGAGGAAAAATGTAGACACTGAAAAATGTCCTAATCGATGTCATATATTTAAATCAGATTTATTAACATCATCTCTTCAATCCATCCCTCTTTTCGCTTAATTAATTTAATTAGCCTTAACCACTAATTAATTAAAATACCTAATTCATTTGGTCCACTAATTTAACCCAAGCACTTTGGGCCCTTTCACACTAACATTCATCTAATTAAATTAAATAAATCAAAAATATTTAATTTAATATTCCAGTCATGTCTTATTTAATTAAATAACCCTAGTTATTTAATTAAATATCATTTCAGTTCTCCCCATTTATTAAATCATCTAATTTAATAAATATCCTTTAATTTTTCCACTCTTAATTGCATAAATTAAACCTTGTTTAATTAGCAATTAAATTAATTTTCTTCTAAGCAAAGGGAATATTCCCATGGAATATTCCTTATCCTCCTTTTTGCACAATTAAAACTTTGTTTTAATTTGTAAATTACCTTTTTCCTCACCCAAAAGGAATATTCCCTCTCCTCCAATCAAATCACTTAGCTTCAAATGCAAGTTGACCTTTAACCTCTTTAGCAAGTTACCTTTGAGTTGTGTGAGTAGGTCAAAAGTGTGTTTGTTTGAGGCAAGGGTGAGCCCTTGATTAACTCTCATCATGCATTCTCATCCGTTGATGAGAATCCATGATCCATGCCTCTTATCCCCTTCATCTTGAACTGTTGATTAAGCCTTTTGATCTCAACCATTCATTCCTCATTTACCCTCCTATAAATAGGTCACTATTCGGAGACAAATGGATCCATCTTCCAATTGCAAAGTCATGTTTTTGAATTCGCTTGCATCCATACACTCATATTTAATCACTTTTAGCTTGTTTTAGTTCATTTTTAATTGCATAATAGCTTAGAGCATCCATTAATGGCTTCTTTGCATCCATCTTAGTTTGCATATAAATTAGGGTTTTCATCTTTTAGCTTAGATCAGCTTAGCAATAGCTTAACATTTGTAGATCTTCATCATTTAGCATAAAATCATGGTAAATTAGCTTGCATCATGTTCATTTTTAGCATAATCTAGGTTTTCATACATCAATCACAATGGTTTCATCGATTCTCTTCCATATAATCGACTGAAATAGGCTCACTAATCACAGGATTGGGAAAGGGTCATCATTCCACATCAACATGACACCAATTCCACAACGAGATACGTTTCAGATGGATTAGAGTAGATTTTTTGAAAGCTTTCATAATTTAGTATGTTAGGTTTTGATAAAATGTTTAGTTTTAATTTTATTTGATTGATCTTTTTGAGATTCGAGTATTGGTGGCTTCATTATGCTTCGATTCTTCATGGATCAAGCATAATTCGGCCAATACCGGTATTTTTCACATCACACTTACCTATCATGGTTATTTAGATGTACTGAAGGTGACCTTACAATAAGATTATCTAGAAGAACCCCTTCATCATCATCCCCTTTCTTAATCATTTCCTCTAATCTATTACTCCACTAATATTTCATTTCCTATAAAGACATCAAGCCCACACTTGGTGAAATCTCCTTACCAATTACTTTAGCAATAATCCCCTTTACACCCTTTCTTTCATCAAATAAATCTTGTTGAGCATGTTGCAATATTCTTCTATGCTCCATGAGGACTTCCATTTTAAAGATAAATATGTTCATACATTTATCAAGATAACCAAAATCTTGATCTTCTAAAATGGCATATTCAATCACATTTGCCTTAGGCACCTTTTCAAAATCCTCATTTTCTGCATATACCTAGCATATTTATCCTCTTTTGTTCCTAGCATCTTAATGTATTCTCCTAGGGACTTGATCAGGTCTACCTCTTTATAAATTTTTGAACCAGCAGTGAAAAGCTCCTCTGTGTCCTTCTTAAGAAGGTCAATCCATTTCTTCATCATTTGTGATTTCCTCTTTATCTTAGTTAGCTCATCCACCATTTGATGACTTATTAATATAAGAACTTCTGATGATGTTGGTTGTTTAGGAGTGGATGTAATCAATTCTTTCAAAAATAAATTCATCAGCCCCATCTGAGCCTTGAGCTCATCCTTGGCCTACTTGTCTTTAATTAGTCTAGACTTGGTAGTGGTGGCCATGATATCAATGAGATTTATTTGCTGATTTCTGGTTTGTTTACCCAGATTGACAGTGCTTACTTGATAATTCGTAGCCTGCAGCTCCCTATCATTCTTATCAACCATTGGGGTGGAAATTTCCACTACTAAGTCTCCATCATTAGTGAGCCTCGTAGAGTGAATAACACAAGGTTTCTTCTTAGGCTTCACTTTGTCTACTTCCTTAATCATTTCATCCCAAGCTACTAGCTGGGCTTGAACCTATTGTCTCTTCTCTAGATTCAACTTAAGCCAAGTAGGAGCAGCTGGATGAGTTGTTACATGTTGAGTACTGGGAGGTGTTGATGAAGGAGGTGTAGAAGAAATTTTCTCCATTGTCTGCTCAAAAGAAGTCCTTTGTTGCTCCTCTTATTCTTTTTGCAACCTCTCCTATTCCATTTTCTCATTTCGAGCTCTAATTTCTTCTATCTTTTCATCTCTTCTTCTTTCTATGTAGCCTCTTCTTCATCCCTCAATATTTGCTACTCCAAATCCATTGCATGAAGTTCCTCTTCTACTGCCTTTTCTTGTTCAAGTTTCTCTTGTCATTCCAACTCTCGTGCACGAGCCTCTTCCTCAACTCTTCTCTGGGATTTTGTAACCTTTTTTCGAGCTAGCTCATCATCCTTCTTTTGTTTTTCTTCTTCTTTATGAGCTAGATCCTTAGTATCTTGTTTCTGAGTAGCTTCCAGTATTTCTTTCTGCTCTTCTTCAGTCAAAACCTCTCTTGTTTGGGCTTCATCCCACAGACTCCCTTCCTAGAACCTAATGTCCTCTTCTCCAACTTCTTCTTCATCTCTCTCAAGATATTCTTCCCATTTTTCTTTTTATTCATGAAGTGGAGTTTCTTCTAAGTTAGAGGGCACATGTGACTCTTTCACATCAATCACAGGAGGCCTATCTTCTTAACTAACTACAACTCCTGAAGTTGATGGTACAGTTGGAGGGATATCCCCAATTTGCATAGGCATAGTAAAAGGGCCTTCCTCAGTAGTTTCTTCCCCAGGGTATACAATAGCTAGGGGTACAACACCAAGAACTGAAATGACCCCTACTATAGCAGCTTGATAAGTAACCTTAGCCTTTTCCAAGGCTTCAGTGACCTTCTTCACCAATACTTCTTCTGCTTAAGCAGGTTCCTCTATGGCTGCCTCCATGGCTGTAATAGTTTTCTTTAACCTCTTGTATTGCCTTGTTTCAGTGGAGGAAGTAGGCTCACTGCTGGAATCCTTTTTCCTTGAAGCCTTAACCCTTGGTTGTTTGAGACAAACACTAATCCATTTCAAGCTTCTATCAACAACCACCTGTGAAACTTTATGGATATTAGTTTCCTCCTTCCCCATCCAATTTATTAGCTCTAAATCCTTGGTGGCCACTCTATCCATTTAATACCGGGGATCAAGAGTGATCCCATCATCAGTGGTTCCCTCTAGTATGTCTTCCTTGACCCCAAAGTCTTTCATCTATGGAATGGCCAACCTATCATACCCTTTTCTTCTAATTTCAAACAAATCTTGCAAATTTTCCCAAAATTCTTCAAGGAGTGGTCAATGGAGGGGAAACTGTGAGGCATATAAACCATTCATCTTCTTTTTAAGGGAAAAGTACCTCCTGGATGTGTGAAGCTTAAAATGCATTGCTTGAAATTCCTCTATTGCTGACTTAGCCGTTATAAAAGAGGAAAAATAATAAAACCCCAATTGCATTGGGAATGAATGGAAGCCAGCCTTGTGTTGTGTAAAAAACTTGGCATTCACCTCGGCTGCTTGATGAGAAAACTCCATCAAGATCCACCTATCACCACAAAACCTTGGTAGTTTGAAGGAGTTCTTGTCATATCCAAACAATCTGATATAGGTGGACCTGGGGTATTGAATAAACCAATATCCCTACTCTTGAATAAATTACATTGCTTCCCATGATAACCTAAAACCAACATCTCCTATAAGTTGATTAATGATAATATACAAAAAAGCATCGTTGACTCTTTTAAAGTGTCTCTTTGTTGTCTTCAGCTCTAGTTGTTCATAATATTCCCAGACCTTCTTTTGATTTGGACCACCATCCATTTATCCTTCAATAGTTAACTCGATAAACTGTTCCATCCTTACATCACAATAGATCACATACGAAGACATATGAAACGTCTTGGTTTCCCTTAATTTAATCATTTGATCATGGATGTTGTCTAAAATTATTTTCCCCCAATTCAAGTGTTGTGATCCATCTAGAATTAATTGGATAAATGGGAACATTCAACTCTCAAAAGCAGAAGAATCTTCTTTTCCAAATGCCCGAGCTAGAAAAGTGATCAGGTCTCTAATATCCTTAGATAAATCAGACCTCTTGGGCTTAGGTGGTATTTTCTTCAGTGATTTCTTCTCTATTTTTATCCACCTTTTGTTACTAATCCTTTTTTTCCCATCCTCATCTATTTCTCACTGTTTTAGTGCATCAACCTCAGACATAATCTTGGGATTGGGGGTGAGGAGGAGGATCAAACACCAATCTAATCATCCCTAGAGTTAAATCAATAATCACATTTCCTTGTGAATCAATGCATTGTCTCTGAGTTGGATTGTAAGCTTGTGCAACAGTTAATATAAATTTTGGACATTGCACAACAATAGGAAATGTAGCTACATGATCCAACCCAGAATCTACAATTCTCTTTGCCCTTGGGGAAGCATTTACTGAAAAAGTATTGTTGTGAAACTGCTTCAAATCAATATGTCCTATAAGTGTATCAATAATGTTCATGACATCAAAACAAAATTTGGATGGTACTGGTGTCCCTTGGAACTTGTATTTCATAATGATAGGAACCTATTCTAGTTTTAGCCTTTTAACTCTTGCTCCCTTTGATGTTCCTTAACCAGGCACTTCTTTCAAATTAGACATTAATAAATACTTGCAATACTGACCATTATCATACAAAGAGAAGAAATGTGAGGGGAAAATTAGCACAATTACTCATATTAAATTCTCATTCATTCATGAAAATATCCCATTTTACATGTTCATCCAGTATTTTCAGGTTTCGAGTTCAAGATAGAACCAAAAACTTGACCACTTTAAGCATAATATTGAACTATATCAGAAGTTGGGATTGGGAAAAACCTTGAACATGAACCTAATACAAGATCCTTTCAAAACTTTTGGGTATTGGAATCGGGTTTTAACTCAACACCTATACCTATAGTGGTGAGAAGACTTGAGTTTCATTTCACAATCTGATCTCGCAATGTGTTCAGAAATTGGGATTAGGATGGCACTAGCTATAGGCACTCTACAAATGGCATTAGAAAAAGGGATCACTCCAAGCTCCAATCCCAATAATTTATCAAAAGTCAAGATCATAGTATTGTTTGAGACTGGTTCCAAAAGAGGGGAACAAGTTTGGGTAATGTCCCAGCCTTCGATCCCGACAGGAACCAAGAGACAGAATTAGGATATTGTCTGAAATGGAACCTTTGGAATATGAATGGGCATAAGTTAACCCTAAGTTCTGATCTTGACATTGTGTCAAAAATTGGAATCGGGATGGCACTAAATCATGGAACTTAAAGGTATGTCAAGGGTTTGATGTCTACCTGAAATCTGATCCTGATGGTAATGCAGGGATCAGAATCAGGACACAAGTTGATACATTGTGAAAAATCTTGAACATTATTGAAGTCACAACTTGAACTTTGATCTCGATGAAACATCAAAAGCTAGAATTAGGACAAAGTGAGAACTTGGATTCAAGCGATGGTTTAAGGCCACAGTGTAATTCCAAATCCTGATTTTTGAAAGAATCACAAAAATCAGGATCAGGAGAACACACAAACATAAAGGAATTTAAATAAATATAACAATATCATTAATCATGCCCTCAGGATCGAGAAAAGAAAAGGTTTAGACCCTCAATTTGTAATAGTAATATTTTTTAAATTTTATGCAATTTGAAACAAACCTAACCAGGTAGTACATAAACCCTAGGTAAACTAGGGCACAGTGGGAACATAAAACCCATGCAAGAAACACAAAACCAAACACGACAAAAATGAAAATGAACAAAACCCAAAATAAAAATAAGGAAAACAAACTAGAGGGTTCAAAGAAAAATGAAAACACACCAAAAAGGGTGGCAAGGAAATGGGAAAGAAACTAGAACAAGGAATGAAAACAAGAAACAAAAAATGAAAAACACAAGCAAAAACAAACACAACCAAATAAAAAATGAAAGAAAAACATAGGAAAAGACACCTACCTCCCAAACACGACTAAAAATACAAAAATACGGTGAGAAACATGACTTCAACCTCAAACCCTAGCCCTCAGTGCCACTTTGGTTCACTTCATCAAAGTGTACAAGCCAAAATGAGTAAAAACTGAGGAGTGACGGGAATAAAAACTCATTTGCATGTGCGAACAGGTGTCCATAAATGTGGGTAGGTCAGGCCTCAAGATCAGGGTGGAAGTAAAAAATGTGCCATTGTGAGAATGAAGGTAAGCAGTAGACAGGGTCGAGAACAGACACGAAACCAAACCTTTAGTGAGTGCAAAGTTCCAGCAAAGGTTTGAAATCCAAACCTCGACAAACAAATATACATGGGAATTGGGATTGGGATGGAATAGGAACAAGAACTTTGGAAAAGTTCTTGGTTCCAGTTCCGGTCCGATATCTAATTCCGACACAAGAAAAACACACAAGGAAGGAAAAGTGGAGGTTGGGATCGAAACAAAAATAGGAACTTACACTTTTAAGGGTGTAGGGTGACAGTACTGATCCAATACCTGAATATGACAGAATAAAGAAAACACAAGCAAAAGCATGGGGATTGGAGTTAGAACAATAATAGGAACTTGAATTTTATAAAGTACCAAGTGTCGATGATAGTCCAAAACCCGAACCTGACAAACAAAGGAAAACAAGGACTTAGGAAAAAAAGACAAATCCTAAAGCTTGAACAAGAACACCAAAGGAGAAAACAACAAAAGAGGGACCCATTTTGACCAAAAAACAAAATGGGGTGGTTATTCAAGGCATAACAATACCCAGTAAGCACATGTGGAGATTAAAGAGCAGTTTGCAAGATGAAATATTTGGCCGAATAAACAGAAAACTACCAAGAGAATAATCTGTACAATATATCAAACTTGCAATTAATTCAAGCACCACAAAAAGACTGTAATTTCCTCATGGATGTTTTCCAAGATGAAGCAAGTTCACCTTGGAGGACATGACTGAGGAAGGGGGGACAAGTGTCAACCCCATCAAGAAAAGGTTTTAGAGGGCCACACATGTAACTAAGTTTAGATTCAGTAAGGTTGGTATGAAAAGATGCCAAGATGATAGTTGTGAGCTGCTGCCATGCCCACCTCGAAATAAAATTAAGACTCAACTTTTATGTATGATATATAAAATTTATTAAGTATTCTTGAATTAACTTTAAGGAGAGATGAATTATAAAACTAAAGAAAAAAAATAAAAAATATGAAAATATTGTATCTAGATACTAATTAACTAAGTTATTAATAAATAACTAAAAACTAATTTTCAAACTAGCTTATGATACCTTAAACATGAGTCTCCTCAACTATTTACCCTTTTCTCTTTGAAGGTTGTTTTTCACATGTAATGTTATTTCTTGATTTCCTCCATTTGATTGTTGTTTGCAAGAGAAACATCTTGAAAATTTTATGTTGCAGATTAACAAGGGGAAGAAGATGAAAGAATAATATTTCAACTCTCTTGTATTAATGTAATTTCATGAAATTATAACTTGGTTCCACCCCTTAATTTGTTTTTTCAATTTGTTGTTTTAGTTTTAAAGTAGAGGATGGTGATGTTTTAATCATAACTTTTATTTGGTATATTGGTTTGGTCTGATTCTTGAATATTCCCTACAAATCTCTTATTTGTAGAAACCCTTTAAATATTATCTTCTGATTCTTTATCAAACATTATGTGTGATCAAATATGTATGACTATTTTATGATAGATTATTATTGTGGAGAAATGGCTTCAATGTTTCCTTTATATATAATAATTGGTAATCTAGGTTAATACAATTTTTTAATATGTTTTTCTAAGATTAGTAATTCAAAAACCCATTAAATTTCATCTTTCAATATTATGTGTATCAATTTTTATGATCAAATGTGTGAAACTACTTTAAAACAGTTTATTGTTTGGCATAGGGGCAGCAAGGTTGCAATCCTCAACAATGGATTAATCAAATGGGTTAGGATGAGTCTTGGATATTATTTTTTCTAAACTTATTATTGATTATTTATATATAACATAATACCCTAGAATATACATTAGAAATTTTATTTAAATCAAATTAAACATTGTTGGTAAATGTATGTATTAAACATTTACACAACAACATCCTATACACAAAATATTTCATTAAAAATTGGTTCTTTCTAAATTAAAATTATTCTTTGAATTCTAAAATCCTCCAAGATAACAAAAACTAACTGTTATTCTTATTATTCAATTTTAACACATATAACACCTTCATCCACAATTAAACTCTAAATTACAATGCATATCTAGGTACTTTATAACTTTGTAAACCCCTACAAGACCAACATGTTTCTCCCTTGAAATCCATAGGTTTAAATTCTCAAGATAATCTTTATAATTCAATACATGTACCTAAAAGATAAAGATCAAAAATAAAAAAAACAATCTTGGCCAATGGGCTCTCCTCCCAACCATAGGATTGAAATTCAATACACCCTCAAACTCTAAGGGGCACATAGCTCTTTCCTTGCACAACCACATAACTACTATTCGCAAGTCCCACTTAACAATTTCATACCCCATACCATTCATTTATAAAACCATTTCCACATAAAAATCATTCACAAATCAAGAAAATCCCAACACATAACTCACAGTCATAAATACAAGGAATTCAATACAAATTTTCACAAATAAATAAAAAACACCATAAACATCCATTTACTTATCAACAAAGATCTAACAAGGAAATATATTACCAAAATATTTATCATACATCTTGTGGAAGCCTCTCCTCATCAAACCCTCTTCCTTCCATTCTTCACCAAGAGTTATCCTTCCCAAAAATATGAGAAAGCATCCAAAAACAAGAGCAAGAAAAATGAAAAAAGAGAGAAGCACCTTCTCTTCACAAGGATAAATAATAAATAGAAGGGGAAAGGAAACCACATTTTCATAACTTCCCAACCACCCAACCAATTCCAATTTCACCACTTTTCATAAGTGAGTAATTAGAGTGGGCTTTAGACTTTCTTAAAGGGGTTTTATGAGATAAAAAAAACCCTAACCCATAAACCTACCACCTAGGGAACTTTTTAAACAATAAAGACCACATAAGAACTTCATAAAAAATTAAATAAGTATTCAAATTAAAAAGGTGACTCAAGGGACTAATAAAAAAAAATTCACATATACACAACCCCTACCACACAAAATAAGGTTAAATCACATGTCCTTGAAAAAACCAAAAATTCACAAGAATAACATAATAGAAGTGGCTATGTTACCCCCTGATCAACATTGGGCAATTTTCACCTGTTTACTCAACCAAAAAAAGGTGTTAGTATTACTCATGATTAATAATAATCAAAGCAAATGGCATATGAAAAATAACATTCCAAAAATAATAATGAACTAGAGAATTAAATCCACTAATCTTTATAAGTAACATGTAATTTAACACTCCCTACTTGCATAGTA